>APFE030340406.1:20922-46328 GCA_000404065.3 Pinus taeda
TAAAGGAGGGAAGTCAAAAGTTATAAAAAAGAGTCAAGACCCTAATCAAGACAAGATCATTTGATAAATAAAATCATTAATGGAAATAAAATAAACTAAATTAAAAATAATTAATGGAAAATTAAATAAAATAAAACAAATATATACACAAGTAAATATATATATAATATATAATATAATATATAATATACACAAGAAAAAAAGTAATCAATAAATAAAACAAGGTCAACAATAAAATATGGGGTTAAGGGCATTAAACAAATAACAAAATTACTAAAAGGAGTTAAGAACGAATAGGATGATAAAGTACATGAAAAACACGAAGGATCGAGAAAATAAACTCTAATAAAGAATAAATCAACAACAAATACAATAAAAAGGACGCCAATACCTACATAGGTAAACAAACAAACAAAATAAATCCCAAAAAGAAGCCTAAAAACTAGGAGGACAAGACAGGGACCCAACTTCTACTAATATTCCAACCATCAGCCCTTGCGTGAGAACTACGCTATCCGAGCAACTCACGCTATCCAAGCGTCACACTGCCTCTGCGTTGTCCTCTGCGTCACAGCCTCGGCGTTGTCCTCCTTCTGCTCTGCATCTTCTACTCCTGGCCTTCAAAATGATGTTGATACCCTCTCTCTCTCCTTCTCAACTGCAACTCTCCCTCTGATTCGATTTTCTCTTGCCGAACTTTGACCAGTGAGAAAATCGAACTTAGTCAGGTAACTAAGTATCTGCCTCTGGTGTGTTTCCAA
Organism: Pinus taeda; assembly: GCA_000404065.3. Classification (NCBI taxonomy): domain Eukaryota; kingdom Viridiplantae; phylum Streptophyta; class Pinopsida; order Pinales; family Pinaceae; genus Pinus; species Pinus taeda. Next base: position 21,684 of record APFE030340406.1, read on the forward strand.
ATGCCCCTCGATGTCCTTATAATCTTCCGGTTGAGAACCAGCCGCTCAGATCATTTGGACTCGATCTTCATCTTCTTCTAGAAGCTACACCCACAGTTTAGATTAATACCCATTAGTTATTTTAATTTCCTAAGTTTAGACTTAGGGTCTCATTAAAAATAGTTAACTATTTTAATAAAACTGTCTCCAGGTGGAATTTCCCAAAACAATTTCTAGTTATTATGGAATACATATGTCTAAGCCTCCCTACAAAATTTGAGACTTAGAGCACATCTAATGCTACCAGAAATCAACACTCCCTCTTAGCAAGGAATGTGCTCTAGCAATGCAACATGTCGAAGCATCACCTTGTTTTGTAACATCTCCCTTTGCGCTACTGATGTTTGTCATCACTACCCACCAACTACTGTGCAAACGCTACATCTATACTATTGTTGACCCTACCACTGCCAACACTGCAACTCTCTCTCATTCCCAGCCACTGTAATTGAGAAATTACCTGTTCACTGAAACGGATTCTCTACCATACACATCAGCTCTCCGAACTAAATGAACTTAGCTCTTCCTAGAGCCTTTGTGAGTACGTCTGCTACCTGATCTCTTGTGGGAACATACTGCAATTGTATTGCCCCACGCTGAACACAGTGTCTAATAGAGTGACATCTGATATAATGTGTTTCGACCGATCATGAAATATTGGATTCTCAGAGAGTTTGATACAACTCTGATTATTGCAGTAAATCCTAATTGCTTCCACCCTTTTTCTGAATAAAACTCACAAGTAGTTTTCTAAGCCATATAGCTTCGCACGTAGTTGTGTTGGCTACCATATATTTAGCTTCTACTAAGCTCAGAACTACCGACTTTTTCTTCCGGCTGCACCAAGAGATTATTCCCGATCCAACATTGAAGCAGTACCTAGAGGTACTTTTCCGATCTACTGAACTACCTGCCCAATCTGCATCTGTGAATCCATTCAATCTAACGTCATCCCCTAGGGAGTATTTCAACCCATATTCGACTGTTCCACGCACATACCTTAGAATGTGCCTAGTTGTTGCCCAATGCACCCTTTTCGGTTCCACCATGAACTGACTAAGGGTGTTGACAGCGTAGCAAATGTCTGGCCTAGTGGTGACCAGATACATGAGCGACCCAATGAGTTGTCTGTACAAGGTGGGTCCACCTCCTTGTCTCCTGATGCATCTGTTTTCTTCTAGTTGGTGATCATGGGAGTAGCCATGGTCCGACAATCCTGCCTTCTAAATCTCTTCAGAATTTCTGTAGCATATCTTCCTTGCCCAAGAAAAATCTCCCCATTCTTCTGCCAGACTTCCAAACCTAGAAAATAATGCATCAACCCTATATCCTTCATGTCAAATTTTGCTTCAAGATTCTTCTTGTAGTCCTATATGAGCCTAGATGACCCTATTAAAAACAATTCATCCACATATAATACCAAAATAAGTGGCTCATTCTCTACCATTAAGTAGTAGAGACCAATGTTTTAAAATTCGGCCGAATCGAATCCGAAACGGTCGAGTTGATCCGAGTCATTGAGGAATTTTATGACTCGGCAGAAAAACCAGTTCGGGAGGCCGAGTCATGACTGACTCGGCCGAGTTATTGCATGACTCAGCCGAGTCAGTCATGACTCGGTCAAGCCGGCCGTTTCCACATCTACTCGGCCGAGTCATTAAATCTGGCCAGTCACCCAACTGAGCCAGATGATGTTGGCAACTCTAGCAGTAGCCAGTGGTACTGGTCACAGACTTTTGTTGTAGAGGTCATTTATAGCCTCCTTGGTTATGTGTTTTTGTTTTGATCTCTATATCAACATCGTGTATGTAATGGATATATTCATGAGCCTACTTTGATCATATGTTGTCTTCTATCTATATTCCAATGCTGTGTGTTTGGAAACATGAATGATAATTATGTGTTTTTATAAAAAATAAATATTTAATGTATTTTTTACAACGACCGAGTCAATGAAATCGAGCCGGCCGAGTCGATACCGAGTCAGAGTCAGAATCGGAGTCGACCCTCGGCCGAGTCGGAGTCGGAGTCGGAGTTTTAAAACATTGGTAGAGACTGGGATCAGCATCACTCTTGACGAATCCCAACTACTGTAAGTAACTATCAATCCGACCATAGCATGCTTTGGGTGCCTTCTTGAGCCCATACAGGGCTTTCTTTAATCTGCACACATGAGTTCTCTTTTCATGTGTTTCGAAACCTTTAGGTTGTTCTATATACACCTCTTCTTCTATCACCTCGTTCAGAAATGTTATCTTGACATCCATCTAGTGAATCTCCCATCCCATTTGAGCTACTAGGGATATAATGGATCTGCTAGACATATATCGGGCTATTGGGGCGAAGGTCTCTTCATAGTCTATTCCTTCTTTTTGTGCGTACCCTTTTTCCACGAACCTGACCTTGTACTTCTCTATATTGCCATCTGCAGCATACTTGATCTTGTAGATCCACCTTGATCCTACAACTGATTTATCCTCTGGTCTAGGTACTACTTCCCTATATCGGGCTACTAGGGCAAAGGTCTCTTCATAGTCTATTCATTCTTTTTGTGCGTACCCTTCTGCCACGAACCAAGCCTTGTACTTCTCTATATTGCCATCTGCAACATACTTGATCTTGTATATCCACCTATATCCTACAACTGATCTATCCTCTGGTTTAGGACTACTTCCCTATACTAGGCTACTAGGGCGAAGGTCTTTTCATAGTCTATTCCTTCTTTTTGTGCGTACCCTTTTGCCACAAACCTAGCCTTGTACTTCTCTATATTTCCGTCTGCAGCATACTTGATCTTGTAGATCCACCTTCATCCTACAATTGATCTATCCTCTGGTTTAGGTACTACTTCCCAAACATCATTTGTCATGATAGAACTATAGTCTTCTACCATGGCATCCACCCACACTTGGTGTTGAACGGCTTCCTGAAAGCTAGAGGGTTCTTCAACCTGTGCTACCAGGGCCTGGTATCTGTCAGGCTGTCTATGCTGCCTCTTCTCGGTTCTAGGAGCTCCAACAAGCTCCTCTGCGTCCCTCAGCATCTGTCGTACTTCCCAGTTGGTTCTACCACTGGTGGTAGGAGGCTCAATCAAATCCTCCTCCTGGTCTTGTCGTTCCATCTGTTGAGAACTATCTGGATTTCCTTCTTCTAAGGAGATTCTAGTACTAGTCATTGTACTCGATCCAAGTGTTTGTCCTCCTGCCTGTCCTCCTTGCTACCCCTACTGTTGCTGGACTAATAGAACATCTACTGATTGACCTTTTGTTGGCATCTATCGAGATTTCCTTAAATCTCTATCCTCCATGAACTTAGCATCCCGTCTCACTACAATCTTCTTGCTGCTAGGAATATAGATTCTGTAGGCCTTTGAAGTCTCGCTATACCCTACGAGGTACCCATTTTCTGCAGTCTGATCTAGTTTATTGCGCTTTTTGTCTGGAACATGACAATATGCCACACTTCCAAATATCCTAAGATGACTTACTTCTGGCTTCTTCCTAGTGAAGACACCTTCGGGCGTTCTCTTCCCCAACGCTTTGTGAGGAGTTCTATTCTGGATATATACCATTGTGTTGCAAGCCTCTACCCATAAGAATCTAGGCAAATCCTGATATACAACATAGCTTTTGCTGCCCCAACAATAGTTCTATTTTTCTTCTCCGGATTATATGGAGTTGTCCATTCTCTTTTGAATGCCCTCCTTTATGCAGAAATTTGTGAAGTCTTTTTCCGTATATTCTCCACCATTATCTGAACGCAATACCTTTATCTTTTGCCTTGTCATGTTTTCAACGAGAGCCTTAAACTCTCTGAATCGATCAAAGACCTCATCCTTGATCTTTAAGAAATAGATCCAAGTTTTTCTAGAGTAATCATCAATAAAGGTGACGAAGTATTCACTACCACTAAGAGCTCTTGTGGACATTGGACCACAGATATATGAGTGTATCAATCCCAATACACATTATGCTCTATTCTTTCTTCTCGAAAAAGCAGAGTTAGCGTACTTCCCTAGTATGCATCCTCTGCATAAATCATCATGCTCAGTACTAAGGACTAGAACTCCTGTAACATTCTCTCTGAGCATCCTCAATGCTCCATGGTGTAAGTCTTCCATTCGCCTGTGCCATCATTCATTCAGTTCCTTTCCACCATTATGACTATTGCCTATCAGTGCCATTGAAGACTCAAGTTGCAACCTATACAGTATGTTGCTTCGAGCTCCAATTTGTCTCTTGTTCTTCCATCTTGGATGTTTGACATATACTTTCTTTCCAATGAAGTATACATCGTATCCCTTATCCTGTAACTAGGACACTGAAATCAGATTCATTCCTAACTCGGGCACATGCAAAACATTGGTGGCTCGGATGTTGATTCCTGCTTCCATCTGAAATGTTATGGTGCCTCTCACTACTAGAGTACACTTTGTTCTATTTCCCATTGTAATATGGAAATCCATTTGTCCTTCTTGATAGCTCGAGAAATATTCTCGCACTCCAGTCATATGGGTTGAAGCCCCACTATCAATGTACCAAACATCTGTTGATGTTGAACTTGTTAAGCATGTGAATTCTTCTTCTAATCTAGAAGATAATTCGGAGACATCTTGAGTTTCCATCTTTGTGTTATTTTTCTAATGATCTCTGACACTATCCTGCCCTAGCAACTGCCTGCAGAAAGCTATGTCCCACCAAAAAAAACATCTTTATTGAAGCTTTTGTTGTGCTGCTCCCTCTGCCACTAACAAATCTCAATCTGGCAATCTTACCTCTCTATCAACTCACTTAGAGAGAGATTTCCCTCGAAAATCTAGCCCTCCGGCCTAAACTGCGCAAACCCTCTAGGGAATCAAATTGTTGCCTCTGTAGGAATTTTGAATTCCCTTCTTCCTTTAGCATTGGGTCTTTCGGCTCTGTTCTTCTTGCTTCTCATGTTTCTCTGATACCATGTGAAAATTCCTAAACCCGAAATCCCTACTGCAGCAACTAATATTACTTCTCCTACTTGTTAAACCATACAAGTTATTAACTGTGTTCTACGGTAAATATCAAAATAAATACAACTGCAACATTCACTATTTAAAATTAATATGCCGAAACAAGAAACTAAACAAGAGAAAGATACAACACCATGACAGTTATTTTTGAACAAGTGTCCCCAGAAAAACCCAATGCGGCAAAACCGATGCAGCAGATGAGGGTTTCTTTATTATTCTTCAGCAAAAATCTCATGTACACGATACAACCAGCAAAATAGAAGAGGATTCTTTGTGAGAATTTTTACAAATACTTCTCAACGAGTTTCTAATCTAGGAGAGTACATGTTGCCCCCTCTGTGTCTCACTGCGTCAGCCCCTATGCGAGAACTACGTTATCTCATTGTCACACTGTGTCTGCGTTGTCCTCTACGTCACAGCCTCTGCATTGTCCTCCTTTTGCTCTGTCTTCTGCTCCTGACCTTCAGACTGATGTCGATACCCTCTCTCCCTCCTTCTCACCTGCAACTCTCCCTCTGATTCGATTTTCTCTTGCCGAACTTTGACCAATGAGAAAATTGAACTTACTCGGGTAACTGAGTATCTGCCTCTAGTGTGTTTCCAAATGCCCCTTGATGTCCTTCTTATAATCTTCCAATTGAGAACCAACGGCCCAGATTAGGTTCTAATCAATGGCTCAGATCATTTAGACTCGATCTTCGTCTTCTTCTAGAAATTATACCCACAGTTTAGATTAATACCCATTAATTATTTTAATTTCCAAAGTTTAGACTTAGCGTCCCATTAAAAATAATTAATTATTTTAATAAACCTGTCTCCAGGTGTAATTTCCCAAAACGATTTATGGGTATTGTGGAATACATATGTTTAAGCCTCCCTGCAAAATTTGAGACTTAGAGCACATCTGATGCTACCAGAAATCAACAACCGAGGAAGACATCCTCTGGAGTGTGATTTTTTAACTAGAAAGTGGGTCAATTTTCATTTAGTTGATCAGGGAAAGGCAATTGAGGGGGAGTGGGAGCAGTTCAGGTTTTGTGCGATCATTGTTGGGTTCCTTGTTTAATGTGTCCAGCTTCTAAATCTGTTGACGCAATGAGTCATTCTCACGAGGAAGTTTCGGTTTCTAGCTCCTTGGGTCAACGTTGCCCTTGCTCGGGTAGGATGGCGGGACGTGCTGACAAGAGGTGGGTGATGAGCCCTCCTCAGGCAAAATTCACACCACCAGACTGTGAGATTTGTGACAACAAACAATTCAAACTCATGGAGGGATTGGCGGTTATACAAAGGTGTCTTCAGCAGCAACAACAGGAGGCATATGAAACGCAAGAGAGGTAGATTGAAAAGAATCTAAAGGTCCGATAGTTAGAAGATGAAATTGATGCTCTGAGAAATCAAATTGAGTACCTTCAAATCAAACTAGATCGAAAGAAATCCCAGTCTGTAGATGAAACAACAAGAATAGACCTCAATCATCCAGCCGCCATGGAGGACTAATCAGCTTCATATGTCTGTGTTTTGGTGAAAAAATATAAATCTATTTGCTTTTAAATCGGTTCTGTAGGGTATATAGTAGTGATCAAGAAAAAACTATAAATCGGTTCTGTAGGGTATATAGTAGTGATCAAGAAAAAACTATGTGGTTTTTTGTAATTTTGGAAGGGAAATTGGGTCTGGATGAACTGTATGCAAACTCTGATGCCCATGGTTGGCAATGTACTCAAGTTGTAATTCTCTCATTTTTTGGCCGCGAATGGGCACAGATTATAATATAATCCTTCTACTCTTTACTGTTAAAAAAAAATATTAGTTATATTATATATTTATGTTTGTTACATTGTCTTCCCCTTTAGAAAAGCTTTGTCCTCAAAGCTTATTAATTGAAAGGCTTGATATATTTTTCTATCTTGAATATAATATAATCCTTCTACTCTTTACTGTTAAAAAAAAAAATTTAGTTATATTATATATTTATGTTTGTTACATTGTCTTCCCCTTTAGAAAAGCTTTGTCCTCAAAGCTTATTAATTGAAAGGCTTGATATATTTTTCTATCTTGAATATCTTCTCGTCTCGGAACTATCATCTTTAATGATACAAGATGATATGAACTTCTAAGTGTGGTACAAAATTGTCATACTATGAAATGATCTAACCATCCTAGATTAATCTTTTGTGGAATATTACGATTACTGGAAACTTGAGATGAATTGTTATCATATGACTGGATTATGGTGACATCGATATTCTTGGGAACATAACTGAGTGATATGGATTTGTTGACTGATTGAGATGCTCGGTCTAATGATTTGGGTATTGATAAGGAGCTTTTGTGATCTGATTTCCCCTTATCAAGTTTGTGGTGATTTATTGATTTACTTGAGGTATCTGGTTTCCTTTAAGTGCAGAAGTCATTTGGCTAATCGCTAGATCTTCACTTGAAATTTCCATCATTTGAACTAGAACATTTGAATATGTCTTCACTTCAATTGGATTGGGATCTTACCGAATCGTGATACTATCTGTATTAGCGTTTGTTCCTTTTTCTTCAGTTTCTGATAAACTTCCATTGAGTTTCTTCTTGAGAGCTTCATTCTCTTGTTCTAATTTGTGCTTCAAAGCTTTACACCTTGACTTGTGCAAGTAACTTTTTACTATGATCCTTTAAACGAGAAATTTCTTCGTTTTTTTGGAGATGACTTCTTCAAATTTCTCTCTGCTTCTTTGATATTTTTTTTATTCTCTTGAAGCATTAGTTTTGAAATATCTTTGAAGTCTTCAGGTGAAGGTATTATCGATATCGACTTCATAATCATGTCCTGGAATGTTAACATCTTCTTCTTATAGGAAAACATCAAAAAGTTTTTCTCCATGTTTAACATGAATGTAACCAGTTCTTTAAACCAATGTAGACTGAGAATTATGTCGATTTTTTCTTCAAACATAGTTACGCCACTAAATTGGGATATACATTCATAATCATCAATTGTCACCTCGTAAATCCTTGATTTCATATTGTTTCTCGCAAAAAATATCTTCCTTTTCACCTATATCTATTTCTAAAATTGATAATTGATTCGCCAGATTAATATTGATGTAATTTTGCTTATGACTTGTACTAATAATAATATTAATCTTTTTTCCATGGGTATTCCTTTTTAATGTCAATAATTTGCAATCTACAATTAAAAGACCTTTATAGGAAAATATTCCTTTCGTCATTTTTGAATTATAATCCATTCCCTTTTTTTAACTCTTCGAGTTGTTATTATTATTTTTTTATAACAAGGTTTTTTGTGGCTTAATTTTTTTTTTTAAATATTCCCTCTATAGAAATTACCCCTTGTACCTTGGTCTTTAATAAAAACTTTTATGAATTTTTATTTTTAACTTATATAAATATTCCCTCTATAGAAATTACCCCTTGTACCTTGGTCTTTAATAAAAAAAATTATGAATTTTTATTTTTAACTTATATAATTTCTTCTTCTTTTTTCCCCAGAAAACTTCATATTGGGCAATTGTCTTCCCAAAGTTAATGAGAAAGTCTTTTTTTCCTTATATTTTATATTATAGTCTTTAGCATATTCTTTTTTACTTCAAATTAGCCCTTTAGATATTTTGAATTGAAACTTGAAGTGGAGGCAGATTAATATAATTAATTAATTAACAACCTTTTGGTTGGGTTAAGAAGATATGCGGCTACAACAATGGTTACGTCAATTTGTAGGGGATATGTTCGTACAACGACAAAGACAGGTACAAAGGCAAAGATAGGTACAATGGTGAATGCAATTAGAAAAGTGATGGCGATTGAGTGTATAATGGGGTTGGTGTTGCTTGTGGTAAGCGAATGGAATGATGGGAATACTATAGAATAGATGGGTTGTCAACAGGTTATCAGTTTGTTCTCACACAAAATTTGATTTAATTATTATGAAGGATCGCAGTGTTTGGCCCTTCACCTATGCCTCCTCCAGGTTTGATATCAACATTGCAAAAATAAAACGTGTGACAGCCTTGAATTTACTACACGATATTCTTTGAGTGGTGGTTTGATCTCCAACCGCACAGCAAATGTAACTCAAGTTATCTTTTCTATTCGCTATCTGTGGCAAAGTTGTTGTGGCAGTTATATTTGGAATATGTGGTCATTACAGTGGTGCTAAAAAAATGGTGGTTCTTCCTTATTAAAAACCTTTAATTATTCCCCCCCCCGCCTTCCAAAATGACACACGATGGACTACGGCAGTATGAATGCCCTACAAGGGTTATAAGTCACAATTGTATGGACGCACGATGGTAGCGGGTTTGCAAACAACCTTACAGATGGACGATGGAGCTCGGATGCTGATGGAGCTTTTCTTTATGATTCTTTATATATATATATATAGTTATGACTTCTTTCTTTTTTTCTTTCTTTATTTAATTTCCCTTTTTTCTAATACCATATATATTTTTCCTTTCCTTCTTTTCTTTTTAAAATGGCCAAAGGCCCCTTTTTTATGGCCAAGGGCCTAATTTTTTCCCTTGCTTCGTCACAGACGTGGACACAGGAGAAACTCCAAAAAAATTGAGAGTGTTGGCTAAAGCCTAACGAAGGAATTGATGATCAGAAAACACATCTCTAATACCAATGTAATGAACAAGGTTTGCATATGCAACGGAATATTTAGAATATTTGGAATATGTAAATGTCCATTAGAGCACAAGTGGTACATTTATATAAGAATGTTTGAATGTACAAGAGATATGAGATGTATTCGGTTACAAATGAGGGTCCTACTTATATACTAGGCAAGGCACCCCTTCACAAATAGTCATGTCTCAAGGCAATGTTGGGTCCATCAAGTACATCATCAAGAATCACCAATGTTGAGCAAAGTGAGCTCAGCGTTTTAGCATATGAGGGTGTTCTAAGGTATCAATCAACTACCAAGATCATCAAAGTGCCCAGCGCTTTGTTGTGTAAGGGAAATGCTACATCTATAGGGTCATCATGCTCTTTAGAAGTGTAGTACGGCCATGGCATCATGTGGACTGAGCATGGAATAGGCGTGCCCTCAAAGCCTCTGCTACTTTATGTAAAACCATCTCAAACTCAAGTGAAAGCAATCACTCGTTAGAGGCAATGACCATAAATGCATCATAGTAGACCATACTTAATTGTTAAAGGCATAATAATACTTCAAACTAGAATTACCTTCAAATATCTAACTAAACCAAGTCTCGTAATAGTGTTTCCTACCTTGTTAGAGGTGACTAGGTAATTAACCATATTGGGTGCTTCCAACCCTTAAGGGGAGATGATATTTCCAAGGTTGACCCCCAATTCGTAGGTGTTAGTGACAATAAATGGCAACCGAGGGGAAAGACATCTGGTCGAGTGCCACTAGCCAATGGAGGTCCACATCTTGAGTGTATAGATGTAATTGGGGGGATCAATTGTGGAGGCATGAGTTACCCCTTTCCTCAACCTGCTTTTTCCACCACTATGGTGTGCCTTTTACTTCTTTTTGACAATGCTTTTATATGGAGCGTAACTTAGGTGATCAAACTTGATTTTTTTGATGTAGCATTTATTTACCCCTTAAGGATGAGTCAGTTTCTCGCTCATCAAGGTTGAACATGCAAGGGTTTCTTATCATGAGATAGAGCATTTAGTGCTCAGGAACCAGGAGATGGCTAATGAGGGGGGTAGAGCTCATACTAGGCTTTTTCCCACACACTATTTATGTCATAGCCATATTTTTCATTTTTACTTTTCTTTTTCTTTTCCTGTGGCCATCTTATGCCTTTATTTTTCTTGTAGTTGCATAAACCTCCAGGGCAAAGATTACAAACCCTAACTCAAGGATGTGGATGTATGAGTGCCAAATCCCAATGAACTAATGACATTCAACCCAAAGGATCGATGCAGTATCAAGGGGATGATGAAAGGTGTTGGGTATGGAATGGTTATAGACACACTACTTCAATCCAAGTCTCCCAAGTAATGCCCCTCCTATAACCCTAAGGCTTTATAGGAGGTCCCACTAGACTAGGGCTAAAGACTAGCCCCCCTAGTAAGGTGAGAGAACAAGTTTACAATTAAGATCAGTCAATCCTCCAAATCACCCCTTTATCAATGTTAGAATGCCCAAAACATGAAGTAAAAGCACTTGATTGCAAAATGGTTAAAGTAACTGCTGAGTGGTAGCCCACCTTCATTCAAGAGGTATGTCGAAAGGTAAGAAGTGTATGACCCCGACAAATGGTGGAGGATGTGGCATATCATCACCACTTGGCACTGAACAATATCTAGGGTCGTTAGTTGGATGGCTATCCAAGATAGGAGAAAAGTTCTCCCCTATAGGGTTACCCATTTTGGTGGGTAACAAGCACATCACCCAAGATTAGTGAAGAGCCCAAGATGAAAAGTGCCCAAATTTGACGAAATTTTGTAGATATTTTATATGTTTAATATTGCATGAATTATGGACCTAGAAGTGGTCAAAAATATTGTATTGTTATTTATTGGAGAACGAGGTGGATCTAGAAACCACACGATATTTTTTATTATAAGGAGATCTTGAGAAAAACTATATAAAGAGTAGCTCTCTCCCATTTCCTCTAGATGGTTGGAACGATAGGGAAAATTGTTCTAAGCCTAGTTGAACATCTTGCAGCAGGTTAAAGTCAAGAACCAAGTATCTATCGAGTTTCCATCATTCTTCTCTTTTATTTTGGACAACTAGAGTTTTAAGCTAGAAAAACAATTGATTTTTGATGGTGGAGATAGTCTCTTAAGGGAAGATTTGCACAATGAGAAGGGACTAGGTGTGAGGGTCTTAACGTTACCTAGCCCTTCATGTAATCTTGAAGATTGGGCAGGTGTTTCTATAATGACGCATTTGGTATCACACATGTTATGGCTTGCTTCATATTGTGAGAGCATGTAATATACGATATTTTGGTGGGGTTGCTAATTCTATAGAAGGTTGAATTGCTTTGTCCTTTTGCTTATGATCTTATGCTACAATTCTCCTTCACTATTTATGGTTGCATCTTATCTCTTTGCTACAAACTCATGGCATTGACAATGCATCTTATAGAAGAGCTCACATCTACTAACATATAACCTAAAAATGCACTTGAACTAGTCATGGCACATTATTGCTTGACTACATCTTCTCCTTGTTATTTCAAACCTTATTTGATCCTTGACTCCACTACCCTTGGATTGGCACCAGTCTTGGTCCACCACCTCATATTTCTAAGGTTTATCATACACTTCCTAAGGATACCCCACTTCTACGAGAGGAGAGTTGGCCTAAAGTGAGAGAGGGCATTGTTGTAGTGACAATGGACAAACCATCTTAGTTCCTATAAGGTTGCATTTGTATATTACGTCTTTACCACTTAAGGTGCAACTTTGAGAGGTAACGCTCTCCAAGCCAATGCTTGGAGCTTCCAAACAAACCTACATAAAACCAATTGTCAAAACCCAAGATCTCGCACCCATATCACATAAGCTAACAAAGAGATTCACACACTTGCATCCACAAACTACAAGCACATCACACAAGGCAAGGAACCCTACTAATAGCATCCCACAAGCATTAATCCTTATTACAAGAGTAATACATGATCTTTCAAGATTCTCCAAGTAACTAGAATCCCACCAATTATTAATCTCTAAGTTACAAAGTCATTGTTTTCAACAAAGACATTATCTTCCATTTATATACACTATAGTAAGAGAGGCCAACAATAAAACATGGACTAAGTCCAAAATCAAAACTAGGCTAAATCAACAAATAAAGCCCTGTTGCCCACCAAAATGGGTAACCCCATAGGAGGAAATTTTCCTCCTACATTTGACAGTGAGTCCATCAACCAACAACCCTTGATAGCCATCATTAGATGACAATATGCCATGTGTCTCTGTCACTTGCATTAACCATGTATTTCTCACCAACCTAGCATTAACACTTCCACGAAGGTGGGTTGTTATTCAAAAGGAACTTTAATCATTTTGCAATCAAGTGCTTATACTTGTTTGTTTTTTGGGGCATTTAGTATGAATAAGGGGGTGATCTAGAAGATTGACAGACCTTGACCGTAATCTTGTTCTCTCACCTTACCACGAGGGTTAATCTTTGATGCTAGTCTAGTGGGACCTCCCTTAAGGATAAGGTTATAGGAGGGGCACAACCTAGAAAAACATGATTAAGATAGCTTGTTCCATTTTTCGTGTACCATACTTAACACCTTCCACCCACCTTACAAGCCCCATATCTCAACTCCATTCATCAATAATATGTTCATATAACTTGAGTAGGGTTCGGAAACCTTTCCTTGACAGGTTGATGCAACTAAAGAAAAGAAAAAAGCATATCATGGCCACAATAAAACAAAGAAAGAAAAATTAAAATGCAAAAGATGGTCGAGACATAAACATTAGCATGCGGGCAAAAGACTAGCATGAGCTATAGCTACCTCATAAGGCCATCACCCAGTTCTTGAGCACATGATGCTCCATTACATCAAAAAAAACCCTTGTATGTCCCAAACCCAGATAAGTTGACTCATCTTTAAGGGGTAATAAAACTGTTACATCATACAAAGAAAGCTCTAACCCTTGAGCTATAAGCGGTAACACAAGGAATAATCAAAAAGCAAAAGGCTCACAAGAGGGTTGGAAAAATCAACATTGAGGTGGTAACACATGTTGAAGAATGTAACTAGGTTTGGTCTTCATAAATTGTACTTGAATCAAAATGTAATGTATTTGTCCAAAGAAAGTAAAAAGAATTTTATTATTAAATTGAATTGACTTGTTAAAGCATGGGTTTCATGCTTGGGTCAATTGTCATAGGTCAAGCCTCCATTGTAGGCTTTAGGATTGTTTACTTGAGTCAAAAGTCAAAGTTTGTTTGGTCAAAGACTCCTCATAATCTCCTTGTTGTCGAATAAATCATCATCAAGTCAGCCTCCTCAAAGTCTCCTTCAAGTTGGCCTCAAAGGAATTACCATCAAATGAACTCATGTCGGCCTAAAACAAAGACACATCACTTCATGAATTCACAGCGGCTCATTTATGATGGACAAACCACTATATATACAACCACAAGGACTTCACATTCATCATAGAAGAAAAGTTCGGATTCCGGAGAGAGTTTCGGTGCTATTACAGTGAGACAGTTTAGATCTTTTCAAAAAATGGGTTCATAGAATTTCGGTGAAGGCACGGTATAATGAAGATAGAACTTTGTTGTAAATTGCAGAGATGATATCGTTGCAGTGACAAGATCTAGATGCTATTACAGTGAAGATGGTTTCGGTGCTACCACAGTGACAAGGTCTAGGTGCAGTGACAAGGTTTCGATGCTGCCACAATGAAAAGGTCTCGGTGCAGTGACAAGGCCTCGGTGCCATCATAGTAAGATGGTTTCGTTGCTATCACAGTGATAAGAATTCGGTACTATCACAGTGATAAGGAATCGATGCTCACACAGTGACAAGGATGACTTGATGAAGGAAGTCTCTAGTCTAGGTTGTGAAGGTCTTGGTTATCTCATCTTGTTTTGAATCTACTGAAGGAAAAATTCTTGACCGGGTTTTGCCCCAATTGTGTGCCTACATCTTGTGTCCTCTTCTATTTATTGATTGGCATTAGTCTTAATGATAATGAAAAGATAAATTGAATGAAAGAATAATAATAATAAGCCATCACAAGATAATGTCATAATAAGAGAAATCATTTAACTGCTACCCTTTGGATTTCTCAACAACACATGCATCCATGAATTCTCCCTCCCCATATTTATACACTCAAGATGTGGACGCCCACATCAGCGGGTCCCTTTGACCATGAAGTCTTTTCCCATCCATTTCCATATTATTATACACCAACATCTAAAATTTGAAGGGCGGACTAGAGAATTGTTACTTCCGTAGGGGCTAGTAGAGCCTAATAGGGTTGACCATTAGCCGCCCCTACCTAGGGTGAAAACACTTTTGCGAGAACTTGGTCCTGATTTTGGAAAGGTATCTTTGTTTGAAGTATTAAATTGTCCTTAACATTCAAGTATGGTTCACTTAGATGCATTATTGGTCTTAGTCACTAGTGAATGGTTTCTTTCACTAGAATCCATGTTGCTCTTGTCAGGTGCTTCAACAGCCTAGGCTTTGGAAATCCACTCCACAGGTGCCCAAGCCTTCTAAAGAAGTACATGAGCCTAAGCAAGAACGACATTGAGAGAATGGAGCTTCCTAACAGCACTAGCAGATGACACGTGTCCTAGAGAACTTCTAGGAACCAAGATGTTGGTCAACTCTGACCTTGTTTTGAGGATTCTTCAAGATGACACCACTGGACCCAGTATGCCCCCAAGCTAGCCTTGACACAGCCTGATGGGAAGGAGTTGATTCGAAGCCTAGATGAGGATGGTCTGCCATTGAGGGACTAGCGAGGACTTGTTGCACCAGAGGAAGGCCTAATGCTAGAGAGGAGGCCTCATTTAGTTGTTGGAGCCAATGGAGACCACTTGATGGAACCCTAGCTGGATCTTGGGTCCCCACAAGAGATATTGAGGAGGACTTAAGGGCCAACCCTCAAATTTTGGATCTTTCAGACATATACACCTTTCTTTGACACATCATCACCCTTGGCCATGACATTTGGAGCACTTGTGATGGATGAAATCAACATTTCAGGGGCTATGGCTCACACATGGGCAAATTAGACATAACTTGATCAGGTAGGCTTCTAATCCAAGGTCAATTAGCAATTAAATTTGTCTTAAGGGCTTTGTAAATTAAAATTGGGAACCTTAATCCTCATATCAATAAATAATAGGCTCATCTCATTTCATGATCATCACTTGTGACTATTTTGGCCCTCTTAGAGAATTCGACCTTGTTGAATTGTGACTTGTATCTTGTGGAGATGTGATCTATAGTGGAGTTTTGCTAATGGAGCTATTCTTTGGCTTTGGAGATGTCATTTTGGAGCAATAAAGGAATTGTTCATGTATTATATTTTGTAAGTGTGTCTTGTATTTGATAAACCTTTGTTATTTTGTGGCTTTTATATGGAATAGTTGATTATCTAGTGTTTCTATGTGCAAATTTATGGTTGAAAATTATTCTGACTCTTGGTGATAGTATTGCATGCAAAAAGTAAATGGCAAACCCATGGATGAATCTTTCAACTAGCTCTCCCCATTGACTTTAATCCCTCACAAAAATGATAGTTAGGGTTTGAAACATAGGGTTTCTTATTCCCTTACTCTTTTTCCAAGTTTTAGTCATCTTTAACAATCCCCTACACTCCACCCAAGGTCAAGGCATTAGCCCTAGTTACATGGTTGATCACTTTGAAGATCATATTAATTTCACCTTCTTCTACCCTAACCTAGAATTTCGGCCTCTTAAGGTAAGTCGCTAGCTAGTGCTATGGCACTTTTTTCAACTACAGTTTGAAACATTCCTTGGTAGAGGGATTCAACACATGGAGATCAAATATTGTTAAATTTGGCAACTAGGGCCAAACTCCATGTGGGTCATCTTATTTATGGCAGCTGATATTTTTCTTGGATCCTTCTCATCGAGAGGTGCAGGATTGATCTAAAGATCATTCGATTCCGATAAGTATTCATGGAGTTATGAATTTATTTGTGTTATAAGACAATTCATCAAGGTCGGCCAGCAACCTTATACACCCCA
Source organism: Pinus taeda (assembly GCA_000404065.3). Taxonomy (NCBI): domain Eukaryota; kingdom Viridiplantae; phylum Streptophyta; class Pinopsida; order Pinales; family Pinaceae; genus Pinus; species Pinus taeda. The sequence continues at coordinate 38,436 of APFE030340406.1, forward strand.
CTTGTGCTCAACGGTTTACTATAAAAGGAGGAAGTCTTCAAGTCATTGTTACACACACACTCTTCATGTGATCTCCTCCTCTCCACGTCTTTGGGTTTTGGTGGAGGAGAGACACTAAGAGTATACGCTGGCCTAAGTAAAGATGATGCCCTAGCGGCAGTACAGATGATGCCCTAGCCGCAGTAAATCTATCCGCAGCATTTAAGGGTGCCCTAGCCATAGCATTTGAGGGTACTCTTGACAGCAATAAATGATGATCTAATGCAGCAAAGGGAGGCACTTATACGCAGTCTAGAAGAGACTTAATTCCGCTAGGAAAGGAGGTTCTAAACGCAGCCATAAGATGCCCTAGGTCACAGTTAAAGGGAGGCTCAATATGCAGTCCATGAAGGTCCTCAATTACACAGTAATTAGATTCTTATACGTTGTTCTATACGCAGCAAGAAAAGGGACTTCACTGTCCCTATAGACATAGTCATGGAAGATGATTATCACCTTAAAGAGAGGCACTTATGTTGTGCTAAAGGAGGCTCCTACACAGTCCTAGGAGACCCTTTAATGCAGGTAAGAAGATGCCCTAGGTGCAGTTCAGTTGGTTCCCAATCCGCAGTCATAATGTGCCCTAGCCGCAGGCTTATGAAGAACCCTATACGCTGCATAAAGGAGGTCTAAACGCTGGCAAGGGAGACCTAATCTTACGCTGCCCTTAAGTGCCCTAAACGTTTTCCTGAAGGAATCATGAAGAAATCATCTAGCTGCAGTCAAGGAGGATGTATATACACAGCTAGGACAAACCTTCTATATGCTACTTATATGTTGTCCTAAGCCGCAGTAAGAAGGACTAGAAGAGGCCCTAATCTCAAACTTGAAGGTGCTCTAATCCGTTGTCACAACTACAACTATCTAAGGGAGCTTGTATACATTGCAAAGGAAGCTGAGCCGCAACATAAAGAAGACACATATCAGCGTAAAAGAGCAGCATAGAAATTCTTGTAACAACATATTAAACACTGTTGTTCTAAGGCATGAATAAGGTACGTTTGGCAGCAGCAGTCACTAGATTAGAAGACAAAGGGCAACGCTGCTATTTGGGATCTTGTTCAGGCTTGTTGAAGAATCTACAGCTACAGCTAGCTACTTTGCTAGGCTGCAAGCCATAGCAAGCAGCTAAGGCTGTTCCAAGCCAGTACTACAGTTTACCTTGAGTTCGGATGACAGCATGGATTAGGAGAGACTCTCCTAGGAGGACTGAAGCCCTTCAAGGGCTTAGTTATCTAACATCCTAGAAGCATGATGTTGGATACAACAATAAGCATGGTGCAACAGTGACACTATGTACGGCAATGATGAACGCTGGGTGCAGCACAGTGCAACACGGTGAGGTACAACTCAATGACAAGATGCAGCACAATGATAGGTGAAGGAGTCACCTTGGAGAATCAGTTGAAGCAGCATGTCTTCAACTGATCTCATGTAGAGATGATCTATTCTCTTATCTAGAAAGTCAAAGTGTTGACTTCTGTTCTAAATGTACTTTCTCTCTCTCTCTCTTTGTTGAACTACTGAAGAACATAAAAGAAGAATCGATCAAGGGTTTCCCCACATTGGGGTTTGTCCCTGGCTAGCGCCACATCTTGTGTCCTCTTGTCTTGGCTTGTCTTCTGCGATTAATGTTTATGTTCTATCTACAGTTTACTTTAATGCTGATGTGATTCCTAATCTGGAAAAGATATTGAGCTAACTGTGAAAATTGAAATAAATTGCTCTAAGCATAGAACATCCCTAAATTAACATGGTATCGGAGTTGAGGTGAAGACAATGCCCAAGCAAGAGTGAAAGAGCAATCACCGGAGACAGTTGGGAAAGGACAAAAAGATCAGTGGATTCCTCATCCCTCTTCAAATTCACCAAGGGTGAAGTCAAAGCAGAGAATATTATCAGAATGGCGCAGCGGAATATGGCCTACCTAAAGATCACTTCATTGTAAGACTGGATCTCAGGGTGGAAAGAAAGGCAGATAACTAGTTCAGCCATTATGCGAAGGACTGTCCAAATGGAAGGGACACATCACTTGATGATGATAACAATAGGGACATCTTCAATGATCAAAGGAATGATAGGTAATGTAGGTCATCAAGGAAATGGACGACTCTTCATAGAAAGCAAGGAACCCTGGTATGAAGATATAACTTTGTTGTAAATTGCAGAGATGATATCGTTGCAGTGACAAGATCTAGATGCTATTATAGTGAAGATGGTTTCGGTGCTACCACAGTGACAAGGTCTAGGTGCAGTGACAAGGTTTCGATGCTGCCACAATGAAAAGGTCTCGGTGCAGTGACAAGGCCTCGGTGCCATCATAGTAAGATGGTTTCATTGCTATCACAGTGATAAGAATTCGGTACTATCACAGTGATAAGGAATCGATGCTCACACAGTGACAAGGATGACTTGATGAAGGAAGTCTCTAGTCTAGGTTGTGAAGGTCTTGGTTATCTCATCTTGTTTTGAATCTACTGAAGGAAAAATTCTTGACCGGGTTTTGCCCCAATTGTGTGCCTACATCTTGTGTCCTCTTCTATTTATTGATTGGCATTAGTCTTAATGATAATGAAAAGATAAATTGAATGAAAGAATAATAATAATAAGCCATCACAAGATAATGTCATAATAAGAGAAATCATTTAACTGCTACCCTTTGGATTTCTCAACAACACATGCATCCATGAATTCTCCCTCCCCATATTTATACACTCAAGATGTGGACGCCCACATCAGCGGGTCCCTTTGACCATGAAGTCTTTTCCCCTCCATTTCCATATTATTATACACCAACATCTAAAATTTGAAGGGCGGACTAGAGAATTGTTACTTCCGTAGGGGCTAGTAGAGCCTAATAGGGTTGACCATTAGCCGCCCCTACCTAGGGTGAAAACACTTTTGCGAGAACTTGGTCCTGATTTTGGAAAGGTATCTTTGTTTGAAGTATTAAATTGTCCTTAACATTCAAGTATGGTTCACTTAGATGCATTATTGGTCTTAGTCACTAGTGAATGGTTTCTTTCACTAGAATCCATGTTGCTCTTGTCAGGTGCTTCAACAGCCTAGGCTTTGGAAATCCACTCCACAGGTGCCCAAGCCTTCTAAAGAAGTACATGAGCCTAAGCAAGAACGACATTGAGAGAATGGAGCTTCCTAACAGCACTAGCAGATGACACGTGTCCTAGAGAACTTCTAGGACCCAAGATGTTGGTCAACTCTGACCTTGTTTTGAGGATTCTTCAAGATGACACCACTGGACCCAGTATGCCCCCAAGCTAGCCTTGACACAACCTGATGGGAAGGAGTTGATTCGAAGCCTAGATGAGGATGGTCTGCCATTGAGGGACTAGCGAGGACTTGTTGCACCAGAGGAAGGCCTAACGCTAGAGAGGAGTCCTCATTTAGTTGTTGGAGCCAATGGAGACCACTTGATGGCACCCTAGCTGGATCTTGGGTCCCCACAAGAGATATTGAGGAGGACTTAAGGGCCAACCCTCAAATTTTGGATCTTTCAGACATATACACCTTTCTTTGACACGTCATCACCCTTGGCCATGACATTTGGAGCACTTGTGATGGATGAAATCAACATTTCAGGGGCTATGGCTCACACATGGGCAAATTAGACATAACTTGATCAGGTAGGCTTCTAATCCAAGGTCAATTAGCAATTAAATTTGTCTTAAGGGCTTTGTAAATTAAAATTGGGAACCTTAATCCTCATATCAATAAATAATAGGCTCATCTCATTTCATGATCATCACTTGTGACTATTTTGGCCCTCTTAGAGAATTCGGCCTTGTTGAATTGTGACTTGTATCTTGTGGAGATGTGATCTATAGTGGAGTTTTGCTAATGGAGCTATTCTTTGGCTTTGGAGATGTCATTTTGGAGCAATAAAGGAATTGTTCATGTATTATATTTTGTAAGTGTGTCTTGTATTTGATAAACCTTTGTTATTTTGTGGCTTTTATATGGAATAGTTGATTATCTAGTGTTTCTATGTGCAAATTTATGGTTGAAAATTATTCTGACTCTTGGTGATAGTATTGCATGCAAAAAGTAAATGGAAAACCCATGGATGAATCTTTCAACTAGCTCTCCCCATTGACTTTAATCCCTCACAAAAATGATAGTTAGGGTTTGAAACATAGGGTTTCTTATTCCCTTACTCTTTTTCCGAGTTTTAGTCATCTTTAACAATCCCCTACACTCCACCCAAGGTCAAGGCATTAGCCCTAGTTACATGGTTGATCACTTTGAAGATCATATTAATTTCACCTTCTTCTACCCTAACCTAGAATTTCGGCCTCTTAAGGTAAGTCGCTAGCTAGTGCTATGGCACTTTTCTCAACTACAGTTTGAAACATTCCTTGGTAGAGGGATTCAACACATGGAGATCAAATATTGTTAAATTTGGCAACTAGGGCCAAACTCCATGTGGGTCATCTTATTTATGGCAGCTGATATTTTTCTTGGATCCTTCTCATCGAGAGGTGCAGGATTGATCTAAAGATCATTCGATTCCGATAAGTATTCATGGAGTTATGAATTTATTTGTGTTATAAGACAATTCATCAAGGTCGGCCAGCAACCTTATACACCCCACTTGTGCTCAACGGTTTACTATAAAAGGAGGAAGTCTTCAAGTCATTGTTACACACACACTCTTCATGTGATCTCCTCCTCTCCACGTCTTTGGGTTTTGGTGGAGGAGAGACACTAAGAGTATATGCTGGCCTAAGTAAAGATGATGCCCTAGCCGCAGTACAGATGATGCCCTAGCCGCAGTAAATCTATCCGCAACATTTAAGGGTGCCCTAGCCATAGCATTTGAGGGTACTCTTGACAGCAATAATTGATGATCTAATGCAGCAAAGGGAGGCACTTATACACAGTCTAGAAGAGACTTAATTCCGCTAGGAAAGGAGGTTCTAAACGCAGCCATAAGATGCCCTAGGTCACAGTTAAAGGGAGGCTCAATACGCAGTCCATGAAGGTCCTCAATTACACAGTAATTAGATTCTTATACGTTGTTCTATACGCAGCAAGAAAAGGGACTTCACTGTCCCTATAGACATAGTCATGGAAGATGATTATCACCTTAAAGAGAGGCACTTATGTTGTGCTAAAGGAGGCTCCTACACAGTCCTAGGAGACCCTTTAATGCAGGTAAGAAGATGCCCTAGGTGCAGTTCAGTTGGTTCCCAATCCGCAGTCATAATGTGCCCTAGCCGCAGGCTTATGAAGAACCCTATACGCTGCATAAAGGAGGTCTAAACGCTGGCAAGGGAGACCTAATCTTACGCTGCCCTTAAGTGCCCTAAACGTTTTCCTGAAGGAATCATGAAGAAATCATCTAGCTGCAGTCAAGGAGGATGTATATACACAGCTAGGACAAACCTTCTATATGCTACTTATATGTTGTCCTAAGCCGCAGTAAGAAGGACTAGAAGAGGCCCTAATCTCAAACTTGAAGGTGCTCTAATCCGTTGTCACAACTACAACTATCTAAGGGAGCTTGTATACATTGCAAAGGAAGCTGAGCCGCAACATAAAGAAGACACATATCAGCGTAAAAGAGCAGCATAGAAATTCTTGTAACAACATATTAAACACTGTTGTTCTAAGGCATGAATAAGGTACGTTTGGCAGCAGCAGTCACTAGATTAGAAGACAAAGGGCAACGCTGCTATTTGGGATCTTGTTCAGGCTTGTTGAAGAATCTACAGCTACAGCTAGCTACTTTGCTAGGCTGCAAGCCATAGCAAGCAGCTAAGGCTGTTCCAAGCCAGTACTACAGTTTACCTTGAGTTCGGATGACAGCATGGATTAGGAGAGACTCTCCTAGGAGGACTGAAGCCCTTCAAGGGCTTAGTTATCTAACATCCTGGAAGCATGATGTTGGATACAACAATAAGCATGGTGCAACAATGACACTATGTACGGCAATGATGAACGCTGGGTGCAGCACAGTGCAACACGGTGAGGTACAACTCAATGACAAGATGCAGCACAATGATAGGTGAAGGAGTCACCTTGGAGAATCAGTTGAAGCAGCATGTCTTCAACTGATCTCATGTAGAGATGATCTATTCTCTTATCTAGAAAGTCAAAGTGTTGACTTCTGTTCTAAATGTACTTTCTCTCTCTCTCTCTTTGTTGAACTATTGAAGAACATAAAAGAAGAATCGATCAAGGGTTTCCCCACATTGGGGTTTGTCCCTGGCTAGCGCCACATCTTGTGTCCTCTTGTCTTGGCTTGTCTTCTGCGATTAATGTTTATGTTCTATCTACAGTTTACTTTAATGCTGATGTGATTCCTAATCTGGAAAAGATATTGAGCTAACTGTGAAAATTGAAATAAATTGCTCTAAGCATAGAACATCCCTAAATTAACATGGTATCGGAGTTGAGGTGAAGACAATGCCCAAGCAAGAGTGAAAGAGCAATCACCGGAGACAGTTGGGAAAGGACAAAAAGATCAGTGGATTCCTCATCCCTCTTCAAATTCACCAAGGGTGAAGTCAAAGCAGAGAATATTATCAGAATGGCGCAGCGGAATATGGCCTACCTAAAGATCACTTCATTGTAAGACTGGATCTCAGGGTGGAAAGAAAGGCAGATAACTAGTTCAGCCATTATGCGAAGGACTGTCCAAATGGAAGGGACACATCACTTGATGATGATAACAATAGGGACATCTTCAATGATCAAAGGAATGATAGGTAATGTAGGTCATCAAGGAAATGGACGACTCTTCATAGAAAGCAAGGAACCCTGGTATGAAGAATCAAACGTTGTTTCTGATAAGATAAAGAAGCGTTATCTTGTATTGGCCCTCTCCTTCAGATTCTTTGGGAATCTGGCTTATAGATTGTAGTGCTTCAAGGCACTCCATCGGATAGATGGGTGCACTCTCTAATTTGGTAGAGATGGAAACAATCGTGGGATTATACTTGGAGCCGATGCCACCTATCCTGGAAAGGGTGTAGGGAATGTTAACTCTCAATTGAATGAGGATAACTCGATTCATTTACAGAATCTCTTTTATGTACCTGATCGCAAGAAGAACCTGGTGTCCATTTCAGCAATGGAAGTCAAAGGTTATGAGGTGGCACTCATCGATGGAAAGGTACATGTTTGAAAATAGAATTTTCAAAGATGTTTTTGAGTTCAGGGTTGTATCGAGTTGCAGGAAGTCCACTAGGGACCATGTCCATTGACACATAGCATCGGAGGTCTGTGAGTCAGATGGTGACAGGGATGCCTGAATTCAAAAAGAGCATGAAAGTACGTGTTTGAGATGTACAGAAGGAAAATCTTACAGGGGTCCATTTCCCTCATGTAGCAAGTCCACAGGTTTGGAACAACCCGAGGGGTTTGAGATTGATGATCAGGAATCTCACGTATGCAGGTGAAAGAAAGCCCTCTATGGCTTGAAGCAAAACACCCCAGGCGTAGTATGAGAGGATTGAAAGCTATCTGATGAAGCTGAGATTCACTAGAAGTGAAACCAATCCAAACCATTACCTGAAGGTTGTGGATGATAGACCTCTCATACCGGCACCTTATGAGGAAGACCTATTTCTAACAGGTGTAGACCCTCTCATTTGCAGAAGTAAGAGGGAGTTGGATTCCGAATGTGGAATGATAAACTGCAAGCCTGTGACTACCTTGAGGATCTTAGCTTTCAAAAGTTATATGGTAGTGATTTCGGACCAAATTTGGGAAATGCCTCTGAGTTTCATAAACTCATTCGCGTTGATGTTCTTGGTGAACTTCCATCCCGACATATGTTTTGCAATTAGCATGGTGAGCTCATATTTGGCTGAGCCTCACTGGATTGGT
>APFE030340410.1:0-17290 GCA_000404065.3 Pinus taeda
GGAGAACACATCAATCCTACTACAATCGCCATGGAGAACACATCAATCCAGGCCTCACAGGAGAACTAATCATCCTGCTACACAGAAGAGCGAATCATCCTGTTCCACAAGAGAGCGAATCATCTTGTCCCACAAGAGAGCAAATCATCTTGTTCCAGTGCGCCCCACCAGGGGAGGGTGAGTCACCCTGTGGTCGTATGTTGCTCCAGAGCTCCCAGAGCTCAATGTATGCAACATGTATCTCAAAAGATTCTAGGCACCAACCCAGTGAAAATGATGAGGCTCAACCATTTGTTGACTCAAAGTATTCACTGCAAAACATATGTCCGGACGGGTGTTCACTAAGAACTGCAAAGCTCCTATGAGGTGACGATACTCAGTAGGATTTGCCAAGATAGGCCCTGCAGCGCTGCCACTCAACTTCTTAAAGTTGAGTTCCATTGGTGTCGACACGGACTTACAGTCCACCATCCAAAATCTTTCCAGAAGCTTCACAATATATTTTCCTTGAGAAAGGAAAATCTCTCCAGGTCTCTGCCAGACCTCCAGGCCTAGGAAATAGTGCATCAGTCCTAGGTCTTTCATCTCGAACTCAGCAGCAAGCTCCCTCTTACATTGATGAATGAGAGGGTCATCACCTGTCAGGAAGAGGTCGTCCACATACAGCACTAGAATGAGAGGCTTTCCTTCCACAACCTTGAAGTAAAGGTTTGGATGAGCATTGCTTCGGGTGAAGCCCAGCTTCATCAAGTAACTAGCCATCCTCTCATACCAAGCTTTGGGTGCTTGCTTGAACACATAGAGGGCTTTCTTCAACCTGCAGACATAAGTGTCTCGATCTTGAACTTCAAATCCCAGAGGTTGTTCTACATACACCTCTTCCTTTATTGCACCATGCAGAAAAGCGGTCTTGACATCCATCTGATGAAGACTCCATCCTTGCATAGCAGCAAGGGCTATGATGGATCGGATGGTGGTATATCGTGCCACAGGTGCAAATATATCGTCATAGTCAATTCCTTCCTTTTGAGAGAAGCCACGGGCAACAAATCTTGCCTTAAACTTTTCAGCACTCCCATCAGATCCATGTTTAATCTTGTAGAGCCATTTAGCGGTGACAACAGATTTGTCCTTCGGTCTCGGGACCACATCCCAGACATCATTCTTCATAATAGCCTCATATTCTTCATGCATAGCATCCTTCCAGACTTGATGCTTGATGGCTTCCTCAAAAGATCCAGGTTCAGATTGTACAATAGTACTCATGGCAGCTAGATACCCTTGGTATCTACACGGCTTCTTGCTTTCTCGGAATGTCCCCCTTGGGGCAGCATGACCCTCAGCATCTTCGAGGGTGTCCCTGAGCCATGATGGCCTCTTTCCTAGAGAAGGGGAAGGATCAATAGGGTCCATTGGCCCTTCAACATCAGGCATAGTCTCATCCTGGGGTTCTTCCAGATTTCCAGGTCTTTCTTCATGATTTTCTTCAGATCTAGGAAGATCTACTACTTTCTTCAGGGAAGCATCTTCGTCAAAAGTGACATCATGGCTTATCTCTACTTCCCTTTGACCAGGTACATAGACTCTATATGCCTTAGAAGTCTCACTGTAGCCCACAAACATTCCTTTCTTCCCAGTAGCATCCAGCTTACTTCTCTTTTCTTTCGGCACATGAAAATAGACAGGACATCCAAAAATTCTAAAATGTGAGACATCAGGTTTCTTACCAGAGAAAAACCTCTTCGGGAGTTTTGGAGTCCAAAGCGGAATGAGGGCATCGGTTTTGAATGTACACAGCGGTATTTGCAGCTTCTTCCCACAGAAACTTTGGTAGACCCTGGTCACATAGCATGGCACGGGCAGCTTCCACAATAGTCCTATTGTTGCGTTCAGCAACACCATTCTGCTCAGGAGTATATGCAGTGGTAGTCTCCCTCTTAATGCCAGCTTCTCTGCAAAAATCTTTGAACTCATTTGACTCATATTCAGTGCCATTGTCAGTCCTCAAAATCTTGATCTTCTTTCCGGTCATATTTTCCACCAAGGCTTTGAAGGTACGGAACCACATGAAAGCCTCATCCTTCTTCTTCAAGATTAGATTCTTCTCAACAAAGTTTTCTCCAACAAGTTTTCAATTCTTAAGCTATCTTCAATAGGTCTTGTACACCACTCTTACAATATCCTTTAACAAGTTGCTCTGATAATATTTCAAGGGTCCTTCAATATTTCTTCAATGTCTGGTCCAAGTGAATAAGCCCAAAAATCTGCTCAAGGTAGCTTTAGAATTTTTTTTTTCTCAAATGATGCTTCAAGTGGTCTCTTAGCGCTTGCTTCAATTATCTTTCAATATTTCAACCAAGGTTTGGACAAAATCTGCTTCAAGGAGGTATCTAGATTTGCCTTTAAAAACAGCTCCAAGGTTAGCCCAAAATCTGCTTCTAGGACTCTTTCAAAATATCTACAAAATACTGCTTCAAAGTTCTTTCAAGGGCTGCTTTAAATACATCAAGGAAGTGCTCCAAGAATTCCTTCAATGTCTGGTCAAACTGTCTCCAAGGGCTGCTTTAAAAACACTGCTTCAAAATGCTGATTCAAGGTGATCTCCAAGGGTTGTTTCAGATACTTTATGGCTGCCTTCAATATTACAGTTGCTTCTGAAAATATACAATAGATCAATTCCAATCAGTTTTTAAGATCTCCTCAAGTGTCCTTCAAAATACTCTTAAAATCTGCTTCAAGCAATCCTCAATAAACTGCTCTCAACAACGTTCAAGTGTCAATAGTCCAAATTTGGATGCCTCTACAGTCCAAAAAATATGCCTTTGGTAGTCCGAACAGAGATCACACAAGCCTCCACATACCAAGTTCTTTTTGGTGTCTGCTACAGGTGCAAATTAGGAGCAGGTTCAGATTCTTCAAGCTACAGGTCTGAGCTGCAGTAGATCTGCCTCAGGAGCAAAGATCACAGGTCTGAAACTTCACATTTTTTTTGCAGTCCTATTCCACAGATCCGAGGAGAATTCTTCCTTTTCAGAGACTTCACATCAAACTAAATGTATTGCTTCAGCAAGATCGTATTTGTAATGGATTTATTACTTCTGGAAACTCCGATAATAGCAGGTGTATCACTTCAGAAAATTTGCACCAATAAGAGAGATATATCCAGACAACCCAACCATAGAAACAAAGCAAAATGCTGCATAAATTTTCACAAGAAATGATCTGAATTCTTCTCTGTAATAGTAGCCCAATTCTTCTCTTAATCTCACACTTATTCGCATGATCTTCTCTCTTCTTATACTTGTTTCTAACAGCAGCAGAGGCATTTGATGGATGTTCTTGAATCTTCCCTGTCACATTATCTAGGAGATCATGATCTTCCAATTTGAGATCTAATATCATCTTTCAGGCATGGAAGTCATCACTTCCAGTCAGCTTGACATTCTTCCTGAATTCAAGACTACTGGAACCCATTTCCTTCGATGATGATTGCTATAGATAGAGTTTGTCTTCACCTCAGCTCTGATACCATGTAAAGTTTTGTAGATGTTTTATGCTAAGAGCAATTTCACTTTTCTCACAGCAATCATACAAGTAGTTAAGCAAAATGCAAATAGAACATATAAGCAGATCTTACAGAAGACAAATCAGAAACAGTAAAAATGTGTGTGTTCGTTTCGGCGGTCAACAGGATGCTTCAACTAGCAAAGTCTCCTTTGGTCAGCCAGCCCAGCATGTGTCACAAAAACCCTCCAACCAGAAGATGAGTCAACCCAAGTCAATTCTACAAAAGTCAACGTTGTCCTGAAAAGTCAACGCAGGGGGCAGCAAGCTAAAAGTCAACGCAGCAGCAAAACGGTCAACCCTTTGACCTCGATTTTTGTGCCAGGTAGTACAGCCTTCAAAAATCGAACCTTCCACAAGTTTTCAGCTTGATTGGACCAAGCGTTGACCAAAGTCAACGCTGGTCAAACTTTCTGCGAAACCCCAGCAGCAGAAAATCGTACTACAACTCAGCCGTACGGTCTGTCCTCTTCGTCCTTCCCACGTGTGGCTGAAATTCGTCCTCCAGGTAGCTCGTACTCTTTAGGATGAGAGAGGAAGATGTGAGTTGTGTTGTGATGAAATTCTCTCCAACTTTTCTTGTATTTATATCCATCAATGAGGGTGTGTGACACATCTGTTGGGCATGTGAGCCTACATTACAAAACTGGCCGACCTTGCACATATAATTTATTAAGAATAATAAATTCAAAATATAAGTTCTGCTCATTGGATTAAGACTATTTTTATATGGATTTTACACCTCTCAGAAAGAGGAATCCAACAAAAATATTAGCCTCTTAATCTGAGCATCAGAACATGGAGTTTGGACCTAGTTGTCCAAATTTAACAACATACCTTTAGGATTGGATGTCCCACCTTCAAACATACGTTCTTGACAAATGGGTGAGGGGAAATATGACTGTCTTAGAGAGCAGAGATCAAGTGGCACCATATATTGACTGCACTGGTGGCTTTTCAGGGGCTACTGGCTGTCGATTGAAGACAAATCTAGGAGAAAAATTTCTCCTATAGAGTCACCCACTTTTGGTGGGTAGCATTATGCAAACTCCACCAATGGTAGGAAATATTCCCACTTCTTTTGCTGATGCATGACATACATTCTCAGCAACTCTTGCAAAATTTTGTTCACTCTTTCCATTTGGTCATCTTTCTTAGGATGATAGGTAGTATTAAAGGCCAACTGGGTTCCAAAACCAACAAACAACAACTTCCAAAAACTAGAAGTGAACTTAGCATCCTGATTTGATATAATCTTCTTAGGCATACCATGCAACTTGAATATTTCCTTCATGAATATCTGGGCTAGATTAATAGCTTTGCGAGTGGACTTGACAACGATGAAGTGAGTTGCCTTAGCTTTTCCACCACCACCATAATGGCATCATGTTGTTTGGTTGTTTTTGGAAATCACATAATGAAGTCCATAGATATGACTTCCCACTTCCACTTAGGAATTGGGATTGGTTACAACAAACCTGTTAGATGCCTACATTCTACCTTTACTTGTTTGTACTTTAGACCCTTGGCAATATATTCAACAACTTCCTTCAATCCTAGCCAATACTACATTTTCTTATGGTTGTTATCATCTTTTGATAACCGGGATGACCCGAGTAAGGTCTTTTATGAAACTCATCCATGATGAGCCTCCTTAGATCAACTACATTAGACACACATGTTATGTTCTTGAATAGCAACATACCATCTTCAGTGAGCTAGTATCTCTTACTCACAGATCCTTTTGGTTCCTTTTGCAAACATTTCTTTACATGCTGGTAGTGTTCATCATGAGACAATGCCTCTTTAATCCTTTATGTGATGTCAATTGTGCAAATACTCAAGGCTACCAAACAGGCCTCTTGTAGACTCCAACTGAATGCATCTGCCACCTTATTTTCTTTGATTTTGATGTGCTTTATCTCAAAGTCAAATTCATTGATTAAAGCCAACCATATTGCTTGTCTAGCATTTAATTTATGCTAGTCACATAGATATCTGTGATCCCCATGGTCTTTCATCAGTGCAAACCTTCTCCCCAACAAATAATGCCTCTATATTTTAAAGCGTGTACTATTGCTGCAAGTTCTAAATCGTGGGTAACATAGCTTTTCTCATGTTCATTTAGTTTTTTTTTTAATTCATAGCAAATGACATGTCCTTCTTACATTATGAATCCACTGATCCCTTCATTACATGCATATGTGTAAACCACAAAGTCCTTCAGATCTTCTATTCTTAAGATAGGTGCACATGTGAGTAATTTCTTAAGTTGCTAAAAATTGGCTGCACATTTGGGTGTCCACTGAAATTTGACTCCTTTCCTTTGCAAAGCTGTGACTGGATCCTTGATCCTTGAGAAGTCTCGAACGAACCTTCGATAATATCCAACTAACCCCATGAAAGATCTAACCTTGGTGACAATATGGGGAGTGGGCCACTCCATTATAGCCTTGATCGTTTCTAGATCTACAACCACTCCTTTTGGAATGACATGCTCCAAGTAGTGAACCTGGGTTTGGAGGAATTCACACTTATTGAGTTTTGCATACAACTTATGCTCCCTCAATAATTGTAATACTACTCTCAAGTGGTATTCATGCTTTTCTTTGGTCTTTGAATATACTAGGATATCATCTTCATGGACCAATACAAATTTGTCAAAATAAGGTTTGAGGACATTGTTCATCAAGAACTTGAATGTGGCTAGGGAATTTGTAAGCCTAAATGGCACCACTACAAATACATAGTGGCCATATCTAGTCCTGAAGGTTGTTTTATGGATGTCTTCATCTTTAATCTAGACCTGAAGGTATCCAAATATCAAGTCTATTTTGGACAAGACTACAACCTCTCTTAGCTAGTCAAATTAGTCATCAATTATGGGCAATGAGTACTTGTTATTCACTGTAGCATTTTTTAGTTGACGCTTGTCTATACACAACCGTAGTGTACCATCCTTCTTTCTCACAAACAACGTTGGGGATTCCCAGGGTGATATGCTAGGCTGAATGCGTACAATGCACAATGCTTTCTGTTGCATTGCTTCACTTGAAGCGTGATTATTTTCCTGAGCATGATCGATCTATTTATCCCTTGTAGCGTTATCTTCTCACCATCATTGTTGCGTCATTCTAGTTCTTTGTTGTAACAATCAATCTTGGTTTTGTGGGTTTTCAAGTACTGCATGTCGATTAAAACATCATATGATCCCTATGGTAATAAATTGAGATCAATTGTGGTGGTTATATCACTAATCTCCATAGGGCATGACTCCATTATGTCTATCACTTTCCTTTTTGTTTTCGTGGCCAATTGAATCAACCATGATTCTTCATGAGCTTTCTTTGGAAATTTGCATTTCTTTGCAATCTTCAGGCTGATATAACTGAAATTAGATCATGGGTCAATTAAAATTGAAACAGGTTGGTTGATGACCATAACTTCCATTTGGATTGCTGTAGCTTGCTGGTCTGCCTACCTATTGTCCATTGCAACATAAATTCAGGGTATGTTCTAAGCCACATCATTCACAATTGTTGCTTCTTTTACATTATACAACTTTGTGCCAGTTCGTTGCTCTTGAGTATAGTTCCTTCGTAGATGGTTTTCTCCACAAGTCCAATACTAGACATGCCCTTTCCTAGACCCTTCGACCCTTCTTTGCGAAATTTGGGGGTTCATTTATGCTAGTCGTTGTGGGATTTTGCCGATATTCAATCTTGGAAGAAGTAGTGAATTCCCATTCTTCTCTCCTTGCTTATATCTTAAGGACTTTGACCCTTTTCTTTTGATGTTTTCCTTATCCTTCTTCTTCTAATCTATTCAGACTTCAGTGTTGTATTTGGACTATTCATAACATACCTCATCTTTCGGATGGTGTCCAAAGTTTTTGGCTCGTCAAACTCTATTATGTCCTAGTAAGCTTGTGGTAATCCATTAAGATTCCTCAAGATCTTTTCCTTTTGATCCTTGATGTAAGGAACATACCTCAAAAACTCCAAGAATCTGTCTGTGTACTCATCAGTTGTCAGTTGCCCCAATTTATGCTCATAGAATTCTTTAGCCTTACTGTCATAGTACTTTTCATACAGGTACATTTCCCATAAAAAATATCTCAAAACTCCTCTAGAACAACTCCTTTTCTCTAATGCTCTTGACATTCCTCAGGTCTTCCCACCAGATATCAACTTTTCCCTTCAAACTGAAAATGGCTACTCTTGCCTTCATATTCTCTAAGTAATTATACACTCTGAAATATTTCTTCATCCCTAATAACCATGCTTCTGCTTCCTCGATCTTCTTCACCTCTACATCAAATGTAAAAGGTTTTCCTTCTTACATTCTTTTGGAACACAATCTTTCTCTATCCTTTTTTGCTAATGATGGTGTCTCTTAACTACAATATCTGATGGTCAGTTAGGTTTGCTTGACTCTCTTTCCACAGTGCTGAGTAGAATTGCACCTTCATCTGCATGCCTATGTCTTTTCCTTGATTTCCTTCCACCTACCCTATTGGTATCCAACCTTTGCCTTTGGACCTCTAACGAGCTAGGTTTGGACTTCTGCTTGTCTAGGTGGCTAGCACCAAGCTACTATTGTTTTTGCCTTTGCAAGTCTAATAGGCTCTACAATATCACAACACTAACCTCTGCTTGCCTTTCTTGTGTTCTAACAATCGTTTCATTATTTGCTTTGCAACTTCTCAGTTCAACGCTTAGGATTATAAGGGTGTCCATCCAATCACGAGTCTTTTTCTTTATTTTCCCACTTGAATCTTCTTCTTGATCATGTTGGGATCTATTTGTGCGGTACTTCTCCATCCTACTCATCCTTTTTCTCTCTTGTTGTTCTTTGATGTGTGCTAATATGTTGTTACACATACATAACCATTAGCTAACAAAAAAAAATTGCAATTAAACACAATTACCCATCACCTTCGCTTATTTGCAATAGGCA
Organism: Pinus taeda; assembly: GCA_000404065.3. Lineage (NCBI taxonomy): Eukaryota > Viridiplantae > Streptophyta > Pinopsida > Pinales > Pinaceae > Pinus > Pinus taeda. The sequence continues at coordinate 8,524 of APFE030340410.1, forward strand.
TGTTGATGTGAAACCATCTAAAACATCAAATCTCAGTTAGTATGCTGATTTAAAGTTAAAATAACCAATCAGTAATTTTGTCAAATCAAATATTATATCAACTCTAATTTAAAATCAACACACATTTGTATACAAAAAAGAATTAGTAGATTAAAAGCTCATTTTGTGTGTGTGCATGTGAGCCACATTAGGTACAATGTTGAACCTTTGCTTTGATACCACTTTGTAACACGCCCTCCCACCCCCTTGGGTTATTCTTGGGTTGTGAAGGTATTTGAAAATTAACACGATCTTCAAGGTTTGTTATGAAGACGGGGTCACAAAAATCCTCTTTTTCCAAACTAATTGAAATTCAAAAACAAATTCCACTATCACGTTTGCCTCATTGCAAGCTTTCCAACGATATAAAATTTACCTCTCAATTCATGGATCAAATGTCATGCTTGTTTAAAGATCGACCGATTAAACATTGCCACATGGCACCCACATGGCCGAGGGTTAAACACCTTGCAGCTCATAACCTTAGCATAATTGTTTGGATTAAATTGATGACTTGTATTTATGTGGGCTCCCTCTGCCTTCCCAAAATTTTACAAGGGGGGTCTATTATTTGTCACTTTTGTGACTAAACTTTGCTCACTTCCCCTTTGCCAGATCTACTCCACATGGCCTCCTCGTTAGATTGGCAACCTATGTTCATTATGGGGTCCATTGCCTTCTCGGTAGTTAATAAAGGGGAGGGTTCATAATCCGTCAATTGTTGTATGTTAGCGAAGATAGTTCTCCATTTAGTGCTCTCTATTAGATGACACCCACATCCCGAAGGTGCTATAAACAAGCCTAGTGTTAGAAGGGAGTCATAAACAAAAACCTTCCTGTTCATAACGCTAGAAATTGACATCACACCTACTATCTCCTCCGATGTGGCGTAACCTATGGCGCCACCTATCATCCATGTCATCCAATGCCATGCCATTTGTTTCCTTTGTGTCTCACTGACATAATACTGACGTCACCCTACCATGCGACATCCTTTGACGATGCCATGTGTTAGCCAAAAATGGACTATTTGGCCACCCAACAGGGTTGATTCTCCCTGTTACGTGTCATGCCACCTAGGCTCCACATTAACAGTATTTCACATCACCATCCACATAACCTTACTAGGCCATCGTGGCCTCTCCCACCTCAGTCATGGGTCCCACTAGTACGAATCCTTTGTGGAGATTCATTTTTTCCTGTTATATTAAATTGGGTGACCAAGACATGTCTTCTCTGTTGCAAGCCACTTCATATCTCTGTTCTCCAGGACATGAATATTCCTGTCCCACCACAATGCCACGACATTGCATGGCCTCATTCCAATCTTGGCATGGCGCAATGTGGTCTTTCACATCAATTGATGGGGGAATCTCCATTATGCACCCTTCATCATCAACGCTCTTTACTAAAGCAATTCACACATACTACATACAGAGGGAGGTGCAACGCAACATGAAATTTTATCATCAAGTAACAGAGTAACCTCCATCCAATGCTCTCTATCAATAACACCCCTTCCCAAAGTAACTAACACATACTGTTTGGTAAGGGAGGTGTAACACGAATTAGTGCTAATCACTATTATCAAGCACTAGCCCACAAGATTAGTTGTGTTAATCTGTGATTACAAGAACCTCCAATCTTCGACAACATTGCTCTAGATGCCAAATTTCACAAAGATTTAGGGCCTAAACATGTATATATATACATATACAACTCGTTTTGAGGGATTTTGTCTTGATTTTAATAAGTTAATGGCCATCCTTAAACCAAATAAAAAACAGAAGCTCCACAACTTTCGTTATGTCAACTTTTGAGTGAAAGAAGAAAAGGAAAGGCTCTGTAGCCAACATTCACTGGAAAATAACAACCCTACTAACTCTATAGAGCTAAGGGCATAGTCTATTTACATTAATTTAAACTCAGAGCCCCATAGCTCGAGCAAGATCCTAATGCAACACATAGAGCATAAACCATCCTCTTCATAAACAAAATACATTGTAATATTAAGTAAGTTAGTGAACCTTTCATCTCATAAGCATGCCAACCATCAGAGTATTAGTAATAGCAATTAACTGCATATCTTCATGCAACCAATCACATAAGCTTATAAAATAAAAATAAAAAAACATTTATATCATCCACATAATACTAGTTTTCTAGTTTAGCCAAAAGAGCATACATAGCAGGTTGCCCATCAAGGACATGCAATACTTTTAAGATTTCAATGATCATTCAAGATTTAACGCAAATCCATACATTAACCAATGAAAAACTAATTAGATAATCATTCACTTTCAATCATACATAAGTCATGGTACTTATATGAATGGCTAGAAATGGTTAGAAATTGAAGTTTGGACTTCCTCTCTCCACCCAACCATAGGTCAACTACACCATAACCTTTCTTGTAGTTGTCCACCCTGGAGTCATATCCATGACCAAGGGATTGGTTTCTCAGGGTTTCCAACCAGGTTCAACTAGGCTATTGCTTGGTTTTCTAGGAGTATGGGTTTTCTTTATGGGTGGTTTATTTGTTGTGTTTTCAAGGCAAGCATTATAGGAACATGTAGCACTATGTCTGGGCGATTTTTCAACTTACTCGGAAGCACTGAGTGGTTTATAAGCTTCCCCAACAAGCACTTAATTAGAGTCTTATGTTATAGTAGTCAATGTCAATCTTGGTCATTTAATTTGGTTAGTTTGTGGCTACGACAAACCTTGTGACATCATTTGCAAATACAAAGGTGTACAAATTTGTTGTGTTTCTTCCTTGCGTTGTGCTTTCATAGTTGCTATGGTTTCTTACACCGTTGACGACCTCCAGGTTCTAGAAGTTTTTTTTTCTTGTTCATTTTGTGTTTAGTACCTCAAAATTCATCTCAAAATGTTCAAGAGTTTGCTCAACTAGTTAGTTTCACATCTATTCCTTCACCACTATGCTTTTTTGTTGCGCTACCGTCAAAAGCATTAAGATTTGGTAAAATATCAGGGTTTTTGGCACTATTTCTTTTGTATGGAGGCCCAAGAAGGTTTTTAAGATTGTCAATGTCATCCATCAACTATTTCACTCAGTCAGAGGCTTCAACACTTGGTCAAGCCCATGCAAATGAAATTCAATGTGCTTTGTTGCGACGCTTTTGCTGTAGTGGTCATTTTCAAGAAGGGAGGTTTGAAATTTGGAAAAATGTTTTCTAATAGGTATTTGATGATTCAGAGGTTGTCTTCCACCTGTTTGACACATTCAGAAGTATGGGAGATGGTTTGAAGTATGCAAAGGATGAACTTGTTATGCTTTGGCTACAGGGGATTTGCTGCGTTTTTTACTGTTTTAGTAGTTAACTTCAAAATCAGTTTCTGACCAAATGGAGATGAATCTTGAAAAACCAAAAGAAATTTTTGTCAAACACGAGCTAAATAACAAAAACCTCCTTCAGTTTTGCAATAGGTGTCATAGATTGGAAGATTCAAATGAATATTTACAACCTATTTTTTAGATTTCGTCATTTCTTGTTTTAACCATGATTTTGGGGTGTGGATTCCGAGGAGATAGAGAATAATTTTCAAAAACTGAGAGAGGTTTCTCTCAAGCACAAGCTCATATACAAAAACCTCTCTCGATTTTAACACGTGTTATAGTTTGGGAATTACAGGTGTCACTTTGAAACTCATTTTCCACAATTTCGCCAAGCCAGATTTGTTGATAGAGTTCTAGAATTTTCTGAAATTCGACTTGGTGGACCTCCAAATTGGCATAATTGACTCCAAATTAATTTGGATGATGAATTTTGAAAACTTTCTACCAAATCCCATGATTTTCTCTTCACTTAGCATATTTTTGGTTAGTAAAAAAGCAAACCCTAGATAGTAGTATATGGGTTGAGTTTCCAAATATTTTATTCCTAAAGCATTGTAACCTCTTCCTGTCTTTGGGAAAAGGATGGATTTCAACCTCCTTAGTCCAGGGATGAGCTAATTGTATATATTTCATGAATTTTAGTGTGCAAAGGGTGGTTGGTCAGGGTTTGATAGAGAAGACATTGAGCATTGTACATTTTCATTAAAAAAAATTCAGTGAATGATGAACGCTGAAGTCTACTTGTTCATGGATTCATGTGTCAGTACCTTATGGTGATGTTTATCTCCTATTCTTGTTTCATTATCTTATGTTATTGCCATGCTTAAATGTCATGTCTTCAATGTTTAGTTAAGAAAAATTTATTTTAGAATTCAATTTTAAGTGCTCTGTTATGGCTAACTGAACATTTTAGCGTTTTTCCTCCATTGTAATATCTAAAATTCACCCTCGATAAATGCTTTAGATGTTATCGATTCCCCTACTCCTCTTCTCACCTCTCTACAACAAAATTTGACAAAGACACCATAAGGATTGCCTACCTTGCCCCTGTCTAAGGATTCCTCATTTTCCCATCATATCATTGAAAATCATTAGCTCAATATGACTCCATGCCCAATGACTTTTCCCTCTTCCCTGCCATCAAACTGTTAAGACCTATTTCTCTCTGATCTAAATACTTAACCTAAAATCTAAGACAACTAGTCATCTAAGTGACTGAAGATTCATATAGAGTGAGCCCTCTCTGAAGATGGAAGGGATAGATTCCAGTCTTAAAGTGGTTTGTGGTTGCCTTTGAGTTCCTCTCCTCAGCCTGGAGGAATTATGAAGTGCTAACACACTCAATGATTTATGAGCCCTTTTCAATCAACAACCTAGTGGATTGCCACATTGACTAGTGGTTTATCAACCTTACAACAAACACCTGAGTGGTTTATAAACTTACTTGGTAAGCACTAAGTGGTTTATAAACTTCCTCAACAAAAACTTAGTGGTTTATCAACCCTTTCAAGCAAGCAATCATCACCCAATTTCTTATTTGAGCCTCCCACTGATCCTTCAAGCTTGCACAAACACAATCCAACAACTCCAACGCATCAATGTTGGGTATTACATCCCATCAATCTCAACAAACTTTCTCCAGTGCACAACAACCTTTCTCTTGCACTCCATGCTTGACTCTCTCTCTAACATTCTCTCACTATGTCTTTCCAATGTTTTATTGTTCGAGTCCCCCGTTTTTCTTTCCATTCTTTCTTTTCCTCTATGCTCTTTGTGGTGCCTCCACTAGACTATTTGCTTCCTCTCCACATCATGGAAATAAGGAAGAACGTGGGAATCTCCTCTGCCCCTTCACGTCTTTGTAAATTGTTTGGTGGTGGGCCTTCAGCTGCACTAGCCAACGCCACTCACAACTCTCCCTCAGATTGTGGATCCATTTGTCCCACTCTTTAGACTAGCCAAATATAAAATTATTTTATAATTATAGACAACATTTATCATTACAAAATCAAGGGCTAATACAAGGGGTGTTACAATTTCAAATGGTAAACTAGGGCGTATTGAATTTAGAGGCATTAAATCATTCTAAAGTGGGTGAACCATTTGTTGACATTTATCACGTGTTGATTTTTTCCTAGCAATCTTTATGTAGCTTAGACCACCATAAACTTGCCTAGAGGATCTTCCTTGTTTTTCCAGTTTGAATGTCTACTCGGAGGACCAACACATATTTCTTTGATTTTACAGTTTCTTTCATGTTCAAGAGAACACCACCTTAGTATATTATATGGTCCTTCTTTATACAATTATCCATTCAAAAGTGTGAATGGGGCAACCTTCATTTCTAAAACCTTTTTTTTTTCCTTTCCAAAAGGTCCTTTAGGGCTTTCCCTTCTTGGAAAAACTGGACTACTTCAACCTACTCTTTTGGAGTTTCCTTGACCTGGAATGAGTGTTTGGGAGCTCGTCATCTATGCCTTATAAGCTTTAACCATGCACAAATAATTCTTGCAAACAAATTCTTAATATAACACTGAAAATAATCAATAACACTCACAAACAATTTGCACAAAGTTTTTACCCTAGAAACCAAACATTAGGAAAACCAAACTGATTTTTGTATATGTTTCAATGATTACGTCGCTGCTTCACAATTCCATTTTAGAAGAGGGTTGCCTTCTAGGGAAAAAAATCCTAACATAACTTAAGATTTGTGACTTGATGATGAACGATCCATATTGACTATGAAATTAAAATATTTTACAAGTAAAATTTTCCAAAAAATTCTCTTCGAGGGCATTGCCTCCAAAATCCTATGCCAAGCGGGGGCTCCACAAAAGTGTCACTTCTCTCCTAGAACCCCCACGATGACAGTTATACTAGGGGGAGAAGCCCTCCCATTAAGAAATGGGGTCCAAACATCACTAATCATGTAAAGAATATAGCATATACCCAACATGCCTATGGGTTCCTCACTAGTTTTGAGTTGAGAGAGGTGATCTAGGCCAACATTATTATTTCTAGTCAAAATATGAATTCAAATTAAAACTCCTAAAATAACAATATCATTCTACAAGTTGGCATCGATGCATAGGTTTATTGATTATATATTTTAGGCTTTGGTGATCTTTGTAGAATGTAAATAGGTTCACTAATAAATAATTTCTAAACTTTTGTAGGGACAATATCATCACAAGTCCTCCTTCACCCATAGTTAAGTAGTTTCTTTTTGCTTTATTTAGCTTTTGATTGGCATACACATTGGGATGGTCAATAATTTCGTCTCTTGGTTGGGTGGGGCTACTCTAACTATTGTGTTTGATGTGTTAACATGTACATGGAATTTCTTAAATCAATCAAGGAATCTCAAAATTTGGTCTTCCACTAGCTTTTTGAAGAGCTCGAAAAACACTTTGCATTCTATGCTCCATATAAATTCTACTATGTTTTGTAGTAGTTGTAGTAGTTTTTCGATAAAAAAGATGATCTCTAAGTAGTTTCTTATGAACTTCCTATAGTATTCAATATGGTTCAGAACAATTTTGATTTTTTTTTTTTATGGAAAAGTGGCTTTAGATCAAGGATTATTTTAATTTTTTCCATATTGAATTTGATTATATCCTTGCAAACTACGTGTCCCAATAGTGTACCTACGGGTGTGGAAAACATACACTTATTTATATTCAACAAAAGATGTATTTGTCGGCATCTTTTGAGCATAATTTGCAACTAATGTATGTGGTTCTTTAAGAGGTTGTATGCTATCCAGTCGTCAAAATATATAACCATTGTGTTGTATATATATTGTTGAAAGGATTTTACCACAATTCAAGGAGATACTGTAAAGAAAATTTTCAAACCAAAGGACAATACCCTATAGGAAAAGGACCCAAACTCCAATGCAAAAGTGGTTTTTTCTTGGTCCTCACAATGGGTAATTGATTGTAGCCCGAGAATTTGTTTGTAAACGAGTAACGCTCATTCCTTGTAACTTCATTTATAATTCCATATGTAAATGGGGTAGGAAAGGATCTATCATTGTTAATTTGTTTAGGCCCACGAAATTGATGAAAATCCTTAGTCTTTTGGGTTGTGCTTCTTAGGTTGCATGACCATTGGGCTTGCCCACTCTAATTTGTTGATGGGATAAATGATCCCTACTACTAACATCCCTTTAATATCCTTCTAGATTATTTCTTTATATTTGTATGCTAGCTTATAAGGTCATGTATTGATTGGCTTGGCTCTTAGGACGAGGCCAATTTTCATTTCTTCCATCTTTTTGAGTATAACTTTTAAGTCCTTATAGTCTCTAGAAAACACATCTTGATATTCTTTTAATAGGTAGACTATCTCCATCGTCTACTTCTATATCCAATAGTCACCTATACGGGCCATTCATCCTTTCATCCATCTAGGTGATTTTATTTATGCTTCCATACATTCCAAGGGTTTTAATTCATCTATCTTGTGTTCCCCTTCTTGGATTTCATTATAAGATAGGTGAAAATCAACTTTTCCTAGTTCCTCCTCGCATTCCTCTTTTCATAATTTTAGGACAATTCTAACTTTTCTAGCTTACTTCCAAGTGTTTTTTTTTTGCCATTAGAAGCTCTTTCGTATAAAACTTTTCCATATCAATTTGATGAGTGGTTAGGTAATTTTGGCCCTACCATGTTACGTAATTACAAGTTGAAGTTGACCTTATTTCAACTTTGGCTTTTCACCTTTTCTTGATTTCTTATGGACTTGGCTTTTTCTATATTCTTTTATTTTTTAGACCTCTTCCACTAAGTGGGCTTCTTTTGGTTGAAATGTGAAGTTCTTTATGAAGTTCTCCCTTAAGTCTCTCCATGAGAATGTCTCTGCTTTGGCTTCTTCAATTACATACCATTTTGTATGGTATATCATCCAACTTGTTCAGGAGCATATGAGGCCATACATGTTCCACCTTGTACCCAATTTTTTAACATTCTCTTTCACAATCATCAATGTGTTTAACAAGGTCAAAATTTGGCTTAAATTTTGGAATATTTGTGGTTGACAACAATTTTTTTCCTCTAAAATGTTCCACAAAGTATGTGATTGCCACCCTCCAGGTCTATAAGCATGGAGCATGGGTATCCCATCATTTTGTCACTTGTCCAATAAAAAAATGCACAAGGCTTTTTTATTCAACCTTGCTCATTGACTACTTTGGAGACCTCATCGACTTGTATTGATGGCTATTTTGCATTCCTTGAACCTAAGTTTTGATATTGAAGTTTTTTTTGTTTTTTGTTTTTTGTTTTTTGTTTTTGTTTTTGTTTTTGTTTTTTTTTGTTTTTTTGGTTTTTTTGTTTGTTTGTTTGTTTTTTTTTTTTTTTT
>APFE030340420.1:0-31942 GCA_000404065.3 Pinus taeda
TATCGAACTACTGCGAGCCACTTTTTATGATTTTAGTCAGTTAGCTACCTCGTTTTTAACTCATTTTCAGTTGCCAGTTAGATATGACAATGGCACGGAGCTATTAACCTCATTAAAATAGTCAACATCCACTCACATCTCCGATCATATCCATGAATGGAGACGTCGACGACGTTTAGTGAAGGTTTATATCCCGGATCAAATCTTAGCTGAATGGTTTGTAAAATCCTTGTTGCCTAAGATCACTGAAGATGTAGCTAAAGCCGAATCTTTTAAATCTAAATATTTTAGAAATATTTGCCACCTATTAAAACTACAACTATTAAGAAATATATTTATCTAATGTATATAATTACATTCTTAAACAATATTTTGTCAAATAACATAATTACATTATTTTTAATTTTTAATTTTTCAATTATTCATTACCTATTACTCAAGTACTCAATCTTTTAAATGTAATCATGACATTTTTCAATTCAATTCAAAATTCGCTAATAAACCACTGACTCATGAAGAGTAAACCTAATCCTAACACTTCATAAATTGGCCTCACAACCCGTAAGCACCAATTTCAAAAACCTCCCTCAACTGCATTTATATATCACCACTATCACTGAATTAGTGCCACACTCTCACCAATATTCGTGAGTGTATTATCTCTAGTTGTGCAAAGTTGACTTCTATTGATTTCTCTATGTGAAAAGGATTACACTAAAAACTCATTACATAAATTTGTCGTGGGTTTTTTACATCATGTTCATTTTTAGGGTTTAGGGTCTGAATTTTAATTTTGATTGAAGAAAACAGGGATGGCACATATTCATGTCCAAAATAAATTGATGGCAAGGAATGGTATGTTGGAAAATCATTGAAGAAATCTAACTTTTGAACATCTTTATTAGAACATTTGGATGGTAGTATTAATGATAACAAGTTGAGAGAATTATTCTCTATTTATGGGACAATCATTTCATGCAAGGTAATGAGCGGTTTTTATGGACACATTAAATATTCAAGATTTGTCTCGTTCTCATCTCTTGGTGGAACATCTTGAGCTCTAGCAAAAATGAATCAGAAATTTTTCGTCGGCAAGCCTCTTTATGTAACTCTGGCTCAATAAAAATAGGAGAGAATATAAGTGCTACAGTCTCATTTCTCCCCATTGCAAAATCCAATTGGCTTGTTTATTATGTATTGCCTATGATTTATTGTCTGAAATATATATGCTTCTAAAAGCATAAAAGTCCAATTGTAATTTAATCTTTTAACTACGCTGGTTCTGATCTACAGTGATGTATGCCAAAGCTTTCTTCCACTAAATTTGTTCAACGTGGAGTTGGTGGAGTTGTCAGACTTGAGCTACTGATAGTAATGATTATACATGTACATTAAGACATTATTTGTGTTGGCTATGCTACAATCTTTCAAAATTGTAGCAAAAACTTCATTTTCCTTGGAATTTGGTAAAGTAAAATATTAAGATTCGGTGTAGTTACAAGTTCGTTTATATATTATTTTAAGGTTTTTTTCAATCTATTTAGATACCCTCACAACCTTAAACGCAACACTTTGATTAACAACATTATATCTGACACCCAATTTTCTACCCAAATTAGACACTGAAACTTGACTCGAAATGTAAATTGGATCGTTTTAGATAAAGAATATCCTACATGGCTCAACATATTACTTCCTGTCATCATTATCTATTCTAGTCTATGCACATATATGAAATGAATTCTTTGTGGTTGTGTTTAGTTCCTGGCCTCTCACATTTTTTGTCATATTCATATCCTTGTCACTTTTTATGGTTGAAATTAAAGCTAAAAGACAATAAGTCTGCAAGCTAGGTCAAGTTATACTTGCAGGATCTCGTACTATCATAAAATAAGTTCACCCATCCCTCGCTCTTCCATGCAAGGATAAATATTATAATGAACTATGGAAAAAACTAATTTTCCAATGTGATCCTATATAGTTAAGATGAATAATAAGAATATTAATAGAGCCGACATTTAAAAAATGTTGACATCCAACATCTAATGCTTACGCATCTCCTCTTGGGTTATGGAGCCGACGTTTAAAAAATCTTTACATCTAACATCTAACGTCTAATGCCAATGCATCTCCCCTACACTAAGTTATAGAGCACCTCTTAGCACATTAATAATATTATATATGTTTTGAACATAAGATGTATTCTTAAATACTTTTTTGTAATCATTTATATTATTAAAATGTGTTAAAATGACAAATTTTAATTTTAATTATATTTAGTTTGGAAATTTTAGGTTTTATATATGATATTGATGGCCAGGTGTTGCTAAAACCACATGACCCTTTATTGATAGTTTTAGTGATGACCAAGAGGATACTACGATATTGGGATTTTAGTAAGATAAATTACATCATTTTTTGGTTATAGAGTATGATATAAATTGTTTATTGTTTCAGAGCTCGTCTTTCTTAATGGTAAGGAAACATGTTAAAATCTCAAGGCCCAAAGACATCTCATTAGAGTGCATGTATGCACCCTTATGGACCATCAACAAGTTATTTTTTGAGGTCAAATTTTGTCTACACATAATGATGTAGCTACATATCAACATCTTCAAATTGTATCAACAAACATTGATCCCATAGTCCGAAGTATTGTATATTGTTTCTTGAAAAAAAAATAGATATAACTACACTTCAGCATTTTCAGATTGTATCAAGAAATAGTGAGCCGATAATCCCAAATATTGTACATTTTTTCTTGATGAAAATAAATTACAACTAAAAATTTGTTCTTATAATATTTATTTATTTTTTAAACTAATTGTTATCACAAAATCAAACCCTGATAGGCTGCTGATCAGGAAGACTTTGAGTAACTATTTCAAACAAAACTTTTGGCTAAGGCTTAGCCTCCTCAACTTGAGAGGGCTCTCTCACTGGGTTAAAGATTTCGATTTAAGGATTAGATGGCTAACTCTATGGAGAAAACAATTGAAAATGTATAAATGGTTGAAATACCAATCAGCAAACATCCATTGGGCTATGGAGTCAGAGTATGTTTTAGTACAACAGCAGATCAGCTTACATGGAAGTCAGGGCATAAAGATTTTTAATCCATCAGCAAAACAGAGACATAATATAGGAAACACAGTTTATAAACACATGAAGGAAGTTAGAGAATTATCAATGAATTCTAAGTAACATGTGTTCATACCACTACAAGTGAGCAAATGAAGAAAGCCATGATAATATCAAACATTAAAACCATCTCTGAATCTTGAGTAGTAAAGCCAAACTTTTGTATTAACATCAAACATACAGTCTTCTACAATAGCATAATATGCATGTTTCTTTGAAAATTGCCAACCCTAAGGCCTTCCACCTCTTGTCCTTTATAGATTTTTCATCACAATCTTGGATTCCTCCCTCCAACACGAGGGGATTTCGAATTTTCTTGACTTGACACCTATTCAAACCTAAACAGACTATTAATTACAAGAGATAGTTAACTAACAGTCCTAGAGTCCTAATAGAATTAGGAGTACAACTTCTTTAATGATAGTAACAACCTAAACTATGAATTAAATTCGACATTTGATAGCTACTCCTCCTTAACTTTGACCTTGGTGATGTCCATAACCCTCCTGCTGGCCTTTAATAACTTCTCCTTTATCTATCCTTAAAACTAGGAAAATGTCCCTTGCAATTATGACTTTAAAGAAAGCCTTTTATTTCCCAACTAGTGACACTTACGAAAAAAGTGAGACAGGTTATTGTAGCTGAAGATTTCATGAAGAGAAACCTCCTTCAGAATTCCAAAATACTTTTTCTTGTGGCCATAAATGGATCTTTAAAAGGACTGCTCAAACCATAAAATAGAGTTCCTCTTAGTAGTTTCGTAGTGCAAGTTTAAACCATCAATTTCTCCCACCTCATACTAAATTTGAAGAAACTGAAAAAGGTTTTTGTAGCTCAGTATGTTAAAAATAAAAACCTCTTTCACTTTTCAGAAATGAGTTTTCAATTTGTCAAGAATCCCCTTGGAAGTTGACTGCTAAAAACTAGGAAAGTGCACCCTGCAATGTAGTCTTGGTCTTCAATGGTGTTCCTCGAATCTCCTGCTGGCCAAACTAGCCCCTTTAATCATATAACACATGTTGAATTAGTCATAAAACCCTGCTCTTACACTTGTGCCAAAACTAAACTCCTTGAAGTTGCTGAAGAAAGTCAAACTGGATGCGCTATGAAATAACTGTTTTTTTTTTTTTTGTAAGCTGAGGTGGTGCCATTTTCTATTATCAAAAGGAAAACATTACATAGCTAGGGTGGTCTCAACCCGCCCCGCAGGGAAACCGGGTTTATTGACCACCGATAGTTTTTCACAGCTGCCCAAAAATAAAAAGTTTTTAGCTTGTCTTTCCATGCCTTATACACTTTAGTCTTTTCCCTATTACTCGCTATGAAATAACTGTTGTTTCTGTAGCGCAAGGCTTAATTATTGCATATATCCTTCATTTCTTGAGTTTTCTTTACTTTGGCTTTAAAACTTTTCAAATTTTCTCCTTACATTTCTACAATAGCATCCTTCTCCAAAAATATCCCCTACGTTCCTTTGAAGATTAACCAAAAATAACAAAACTGCACCTACAGCAGTTTCGACGCACTACGAAACTGTTGTGCATGTCACTTTCAATGATTTCGTAGCACGGGTTGAGTCATCAATTTCTCCCAGCTCATAATGAATTTGAAAAATTGAAAGAGGTTTTTGTAGTTAAGCACGTTAGGAAGAAAAACCTCTTTCAATTTTCAAAAATGAGGTTTCAGTTGCTTAGGAACCCCCTTGGAAGTTGACTACTAAAACAGAAAAAGTGCAAAAAGTTCACCTTCAACAGTTTCGTAGTGCACTACGAAACTGTTGTGTATGCTCTTTTTTTTCAACACATATTTCAAAATGGTTAAATATATGACTTCTAAACACAAGGTGAGACCTCTAAGACATGGAATAAGGTTGTCAATCTTTGTTTGGAAATGAAATATGACCTTAAAGACTTCTAACACTATGACCTAACTCTTTAAGCATGAAATGACCTAAAGACCCTTTAACACCCTGACTAGAAGAAGGGTTTGGAAATGAGCATGACACCATTGAGACTCTAATCCTATCACTTATCCCTTTAAGCAGGGGATGACTCAAAACTTATTATAAAACTATGACTAGAAACAAAGCAAACTTTTCAATGTTAAAAAAAAAAATTAGAATGATAACACTAATGAAAAAGAATTTTTATTTTGAAATTTAATTTTAATGGTTTTTTATTAATTAACTTTTTTTTAATTTCTTTGAAGTTACGAAAAAAATTTTATTTTGAAATTTAATTTTGATGATTTTTTTATTAATTTTTATTTTTCTATTACGTTATAACAAATTAATTAATTATGACATAGTATTAACACTATTGATTTTCTAAAAAATATTCTCTTTTACTATCTTAATATCCTAATAATGGAGTCCAAAAAATATCTCTTATAGTCCACTTTATTACCAAATAATGAAAGCAAAGCAAAATAATAACATTTCTGGTCCACTTTTCCTTTAATTTTTCATATTACCCAACATATACAAGAAGCATCCTAACGTTGTTTTCCTCTAAATAAATGAAAAACCAATTTTTAAAGAAGGAATAAAGTAGGGCATATTGCTTTTTTATTTATTACGAGAAGGAATAAAGTAGGGCATATTGCTTTTTTATTTATTACGAGATTGTGATCATAAAATATTTTGTATTTACTTAAATTTCCTTCAAATCTTTGTAAAAATACAACCTAAACTTTTATAAAATCATCAAACTTTTATTACAAGTGTGGTTGGAAAAGATCTTAAATCTAAACATTTTTTAAGAACAAAATAGATCTTTTTTGGATTAAAAATTTAATTTAATTTATGATATATAACAATTCCAATATTTATGTGGAGTGACTTCTTCATAATTATAATTATTTTAAGGGGAATTTGAATTTATATTTTTTTTTATTCTTTTGATAACCTATGTATTCGAAAGAAAAAAATAAAATTAAGTTATGATAAAAAAACCTTCCAATCTTTAAGTGAAGTGACTTCGTCAGAATTATAATTATTGTAGGAATTTGAATTATATTTTTTTATCTTTTAATAACATAGTGTTTGAAAAAAATGCAAACTAGTTTAGGACTTTTTATAATATTATAATTTCAATATTTGTTCATGACAGGTTATATTGTTTTTTGTTTTAGGGAGAAATAATTGATTTCCATTAATTTGAATTTAAATATATTTTATAAACCTATAAATTAAAAAAAATCAATATTAATAATATTTTGAAAATTAAAATAATTTTAAAAATTTTTAATTAAATTTTTATTTTTTTATTAATTCATATAATAGAAGTGACTAATTTTATGGGGTTATATAGTATTTTGCAAAGAAAAAAAATTATATACCAACAAGTGTCATTATAATACACATATCAATGTCAATATTTATGACTAAATTTTGATCAAATCTCATGGGTTGTGAATATTTGATTTGACAAGGAACATATGGCAGGCTAAAGTAATCGCATGTCCTTTTCTCCATGAGATGAATATTGTGTCATCAAGATGTTACTCTTTCGCATTAAATTATTACATGGTGTCGTAATGGATTGCATGATTATATGTTTTTACTAAAGGGAAATTTCTAGTCTCTGAAACTTTGATCTATTATCAATTTTATAAAACAACAAATATCATTTGATTAATTATCGAGCTTTCTAGCACAAATACCAATACAGCTAAACAGTTGGTTCTTTTTCCAACGTTAAAAGACTAAAACTGAAGTGTTGAAGAATTACCCATAGTGATTGGTAAGTACTACAAACTCTACAAACTTTATTGAACTTAGAGTGACGATGATATTTGAACAATTCTAGGTAATAAAACTTATTAGTCCCTGCCCTTCCGGGCTGGCAGGGACTATAGTAATCGATTTGTAAAGCTAGCATTACTTTGGCACTGTAACCAACCAACGTGCACGATAACCAATGAACCTTAAATAACTTAAAACAAAGTTTGCTGAAATGCAGCACGATATTTTATATTTTTTTATTCCTTTAATCAATGAACAGATTTTCCATCTTATTTGGCCTCAAAACGAGGCATACGGGCAGGTATACGGGCTCAAAAGTTAGGACAATTACAAAGTCATCAGGTCATTTGACAGTTTCATGAACTCAGTTTTATGAACTAATGCTAACATAGCATTAGCATTAATCGCCTAACATAAAATGTTAACAAAACTAACAAAACTTAACTTATGTACTTATGTTAAACCATAACCATGGTGGCCCTGCCGTGTCAACATTGCCTGCCGTGTCAAACAATCCCTGCAGTGCGGTGTCAAAACCGTAATTTGCATGAGAACAACGGCCTGCTTTAAAATGATCTCTGTTTGTTATCCGTAGCCAAACGTAGAGAGTCTGTAAGAAGTTGGAATCATGAAGTTCTGTGGCCTGCAGGATCGTACTATTCCTGCCGCTATCTGCTGTGGGTGGAGAAGCTGGTCCAGTCCAGGATCACACTGTGCCTGAGAAGCTGGTCCAGTCCAGGATCACACTGTGCCTGCCGCTATCTACTGTGGGTGGAGAAACTGCTATCTGCTGTGGGTGCCTGCCGCTATCTACTGTGGGTGGAGAAGCCGCTATCTACTGTGGGTGGAGAAGCTGGGCTAGTCTAGGATCACACTGTTCCTCTTCTACAGACAGAGAGTTCAAACCTGCACAGGGGATGATTTTAGTGGATTAGAAGTAAACCTATTCATATTACTTTGCTTTCTTGCCTTTAGATAATTTTTCTACAAATCAGTCAAACCGCCCATTAACAAATACTTTGATTAAACAAAGAATATCACGTGTGCAGTATATAATTTTTCTGCAAACCAGGCAAACCGCCCATTAACAAATACTTCGATTAAACAAGGAAAATTGCATGTGCAGTATATAATTTTTCTGCAAATCAGGAAAACCACCATTAACGAATACTTCGATTAAACAAAGAAAATCAGGTGTGCAGTATATAATTTTTCTGCAAATCAGACAAGATATTAAATTTGCAAACCGTCCATTAACAAATACTCCGATTAAGCATGAGTATGCCCGAGCAAGAGACGGCAAGAGTAGCAAAGGGTTTTCAACTCACTTCTAATTCCTGAATAACAATTTTGATGCATATCTCGCATTAAAAATGTTCGAAGACTTTAGATTGATCAGAATATCCTGCTTTTTAATTTTGATTAATTTAGTAAACGTACGTGATAAATTCCTAATAATAATTCTCGATGCATATCTGGAATCAAAAATAAGTGCCTTAACAAGGTTCTTATGCTCTACTTTAGACATTATAGCAACTTCTCTGGCAAATGGTGTCTCCAATCTTGCTTTTTCTTCAGGAGTCTCACCCCTTTGAAGTATTTTGACAGCAACACTCTCGCCCTGGTACTTATCAGGAACTAACAATGTAGGTCAGCAAAAGCCTACTCTTTAACCTAGGGTTAAAAGCTAACATATTATCAGGCTTAGTAAGTATCAAACCGCCATACAGTACACAGTGTCAAAGGCCTGACCAACTACGATAACAAAACGAGCCAGCTAAATCGAAGATAGCAAATTTTACAGTTGAACAGACCTCATAAAAATTACCACAGTTAAATTTATACCCGTATCATCTCGGCTAAAGCGAAATCCATTTAAAACAGCACACTTAAAACTCAACCAGGCCTAAAAAAATCACCACAGTACACTTCAAATCAGTATAAACCTATCAAAAACAGATGAACCAGAGTCAGTCCCCCTCTTAATTTAAAGTAACATTTGGGAAAGAATTGGGACGGGCGGTTTTGCCAGCACCGATTTCCTACATAGACATTCATGGTTTAAGCTCAAATAAACAATATTTAGCATGATAGCTTACCTGAACTAAGTAAAAGGACTTGAATAAACTTATTGTTTGCATTTTCTTTACATATTTTCAGGTTGCCGAAGAAACCTGCCAGCAATGGCGAATATGGAGTTAGCTCCTCTGTCGACTGAACCTCACCTGTTCGCAGCGGCAGCTTACGACCTCGATACAAACCTTCCCCCTTCACACAGTAAAAAGATTGTGATGGTTAACTTTGCTCCTGGGTGCAGATCTCGTCAGTCTTGGTCTGGATCACGAAGGTCTGGGTCTCGATCTGGCACTGATTAACCAACAGCAGGCGGGCTATAGTTCCTCTGTCGACTGAACCTCAAAGGCTCGATTAATCAGCAGCAGGCGGGCTATAGCGCTCTTCACCAGTTCTTCGGATGGGCACGTGTAATGCATGCAAGTGGTTTGTTCGAATGACCGCCACGGACTGTATTTTATTTGATAAAGAACACACCGAGTTGCGTATGTTTAGTTTGTTTTATTTTATGTTTAGTCAACAACCATTCGGGTGCTTCTAAGTGCTTCTTAACTCTTATAAATTTATATTAATCTGTTTATCATTTATCATAAATTAGTTTCGTTGGAACGTGGTCTTATGGTATATAAGTTTCATGCTTTGCTTTTTTAAATGATGTCGAAATCATTCAGAGTTTTTGCTGAGTAACCGAAATGAATCAAAAGTTTCAAATACAGAGATACCTCATCTGTCAATTTGGTCGATTTGAAGTTTTGTTTTCTACATGTTGCTTTCCTTTTCCCTTTCTAATAAAATTTATCGTTCAAAAAACTGCACTAAAATGCATACAACATGAAAATCATTGAAAAACTCGAAGTCCAACTCGCTAGATTAGTGAATTTGTAGCTCGAAGTTTGATAATTTTAAAGTTTCACTTTACATCTGGATGATTTAAAACCAATTCTTTAGGATTATTTAAACCTAATTTAAGATATAGAATTATTATTTTTACTTCAGAGCAGGACGACTGGGACAAGCACGAGAGAAACATACAAAAACCAATCAGTTTCACGTTTGACTGCAACTGACAATTTTCACTTTTCTGTGTCTTCTTTTGTAATCCCCAGGCGTGCGCATCTTCCTACTGACAGCCGTAGTCAAAGGACCAGTAAACTTACTATGCAATTCTCAGCCATTGTGCAGAAGTGTAAGGATTGCTTGGAGACGAGTGAAACTTGTCTGGCAGCATTGTTACGACCGTTCTCATGCAGCAATTTAATTATTTCATTTACTCAGTGTGATAATGTTTGCCCGAGCGAAGATGACAATATCCAAATCCAAATGCTCGTGGAATCAAACCCCTCTCCTGACCTCTATGTCAGGTTTGCCAACCTAATATAGCCTGGCCCGAAGGGTTCTAGCGAGCTACCTTGACAGAAAATCAACTACGAACAAGGTTATCAGTTCAAGATCTTGCCAGTTTACCAGATTTGTCAATGTTAGAAGTTTATTTTAATGTTGACTTGAGAAAAATTCAGATCAGTTCTACATTCGAAATATCGTGCCATGTTCTGGCATTCATTGACAAAGAAACAGTGCGTGCAATTTCTGGTCTACGTCCCGTCTCAAGTTCAACGAATAACCCTTGTTTATTTAATTCCATGCAATACAACAAGACACAATCATTCTTTTCATGTGATTCTAATCTGACAATTGTTTTTCTCGTCTAGTAATCGATATTCAAATCAGTCAAAGTTGAGCAGTTATTAACAGTAGACCATAGGAGCCCACTGCCCCCCAGTCCATCTCCATCTTGACTGAGCTCATGGATTTTCCTTCCGTTTCACATGGGCATCCGCTATCACAAATTGCTATAAATCCCAAGCTGCAGGGGAAGGAGGTGGTGCTCTTGAAGTAGAGGAATCAATGGCAGAACATTGATATAGCCTATGCAGCTAGCCGGCGGGGCAACTAGTGCCCATGCCCTAGCCGGCTTAGGGCAGGGACTAGCTGCCCCGCAGCCCCTCTTGTTTTAATTTAGGTTTAAATATCAAAGTTGAAATATTATTTTTTTATGATTCTAAGTTGGGAATAAGTTGCATATAGATTGAATAATAAAAGTTATATATAGTTGATATATATATATATGATATATATTATGTAATATATACTATTATAATTAATTTTTTATGTTAAATGATTTCGTTATATTTGATATAAATATTTCCGTGTTATGTTCTTAAAAACAATAAGTATACTATGTGTGGAAAGAAAGATAATTACAAGAATGTAATTAGAATTTTTATAAAAAAAAATCAAAGAGTTTAGTTTTGTTTGAAATATGGATTTATTTTTAATATAGTTTCATTAAGCAATATTATTTTTATTGGACTCATTATTGATATGTAATAGATTGTTTTTTAACATTAAGCTTAAATAGTGTGTGGATTGAAAATTATATTTTAATGATTGTAAGTCACATGATGCATAGGAGTAGCTGCAGTATTGATTAAGCTGAATTAAACATTTAAAGTAATTTTTTTTTTTTTTTTTTGACTCGCTGAGATTTTTCTTTATGCTTTGAAAAAAAAAATTGGATGAAAATAATTAAAATTTAAGCATAGAATTTTATGAATTTAATTATTTTATTTAATTATGTCACATATTTTATAGGATAATGACACTCTACTTTCTATATATCATTATCTCACACTTATACACAGACCAATCATCTAACCCAATTTGTCTATATGCAATTTTTGTCGTTTATCTATTATTATTATAACAATTTAAATTAATATCTTAGTCATTGAATCAAAAACTTCATATTCTTATTTTATTCAACATTAATTAGGAAAGTTATAAATTTGAAGCGTACCTTAAACTAGAGTTTATGATTACCATGTAAGATATGGTGTACAGTTAATATATAACAATTTAACCATAAGAAAAGTTATAAATCCCAAGGCTACCTTAAATTGGGGTTTATGGTTACTATGTAGCATACTTTATAGGTAGATACCTTAAACTAGGGTTTATGATTACTTTGTAACATTTTTTGTATAATTAATGTATAACAATTAAACTGTAAGAAAAGTTATAAATTCAAAGCTACCTAAAATGGGGGTTTATGATTACTATATAACATATTTTATATATAGATGGTTTTGGAGGTTTCAACTCTATAATCATTTAAGTTAATCTAAAATAGCTATCAATTACTTTTTACATAAGAGGCAGGTACTAAGCAGCAATGCTGCATATTACACTTGTTAATATAGATTCTTGGATTGGGTATATTTTTTAGTTTTTTAAAGTTGGTGAAATATATTATGATTTAGTTGTTAAGTGATAGTGAGGACAATGCTTATTCACTACTATTCATGAAAGCGAGTTGGATAATTACCATTATTCAAGGAAAACCATGTCATTTGAAATAATCTATAGTGGTCCATAAGGGTGGAGACTTTCACCCTTGTTAGATGTCTCTCGATCCTGGGTTATTAAAACGTTTTTTAAGTCCAAGGAAAATATGCTCTTAAGCGATTTGAAACATTGTAATAATGATATACCTTTTATTCAAGGCCACGTTATATAAATTGAAGATGACAATTAACATCCATTGAGACCAAAATTGGTCTATCAAACCTTAAAAAATGTAAGAGGTTATTTAGATTTCTCTAGGATTTTATGTCTATGCTCGAAAAGCATTCAAAGAAATGTTCCAAGATCACCATATTTTTTTATGGATTATCATGTTAGGAAGTTTAGTATCGTAAGAGATATTTTGAATTTCTGATTGAATTTGGGCATATGAAGGGAACTATAGGAGAAAGTGTTGTTCATCTTCAACCCACTTAGTGTCACAAAGATGGCATATTATTTTATCTCATTGATCCAAATTGGATCATTATATTATTTTTCATTCATATTGATGATTTCAAAGTGGAAAAATTGGAGGAATCAACTCATAAGACTACTTTTACCGATAGATCTCAATTTGATGAATTAGGTTCTAAAACCTTCCGGAAGCAATTTGAGGCATCAAACTGTATTTTTTGCGGTAAAACTCGGTTTCTTATTTGTTGCACCTATTTATGATATCATACGCACAAATACCTTTCCAAGGGTGCAAGAATCAACTTAATCAGAGTATGTCTGCAAATGTTATGCCACCCAGAAGTTGACCTTCCTGTTTTAACTACCATAATTCAAAAGGATGCCACATGAGCCCCCATTTTTATTGAAAAGCGATTATCCAGATCATAATGATGAAGAAGAATCTAGGTGACTCCATATTTTAACTCTAGTTAAGTTTTGAAGGAGTCAAACTTAACCATTAGTATGCTATTAGACTATCTTATAATCATACTACTAGGAGGAAAAGGGGTTCCATTCTATTTTAGCACATTTTGTTTCATAGATGAGAAAAGTAGCCAAGAGTGAATAGGGAGAGAGAAAACAAAGAGGATTTATGTATTGTACTAGTCCACGGGCCACAAGCCTCACTTTTTTGTACTTGCATCCATTTTTCATTCAAAGAAAGAGAGTAAAGTGACCTCACTTCCAATTGCATTTTCTCTTGAAAGGGTTTCCCAAGTATATCTTGTGTTAATTTGTGGTTTGTGAGTTTTATTTAGTTGTTCTATATTTTATGCATAATTATCATTTGCATGTATACACAATAAATAGTAATTTACAGATCCAAAAATACGAGGATAAATAAACCCTCATAGTGTAGATTTCAAATTTTAAGCATAATTTATTAGATCTTTTATGACAAACTGTCTAGTAAAATATCCACAACATTTTATTGATCATATTGGTATGAGAGCATGTTTATTTTTGTATATTGTGGGGAGATTTAAGGGATCTAAATTGATTAAGCCGAAAGTCAAAAAACTCCAGTCACGACCAACAAATCTATGAATAACATCATGATCTCGTAGAGGAGAGGTTTGCATAGTTGGAAGCACAAGTTGCAAATATAAACCATATTGTAAGCCTCGTCATGGTGGCCCTCACTAATAGACTATGGCTATTTAGAGAATATGGGGGTTCTAACACAAAGGTTCGATCAGAGGGAATATTAGGAGATCTTGAAGAAACATAGGAGGAGCCAAAGAAAGAACCCAAAAAAGATAAACCTAGTTCAAGTGTCATGAACCATTCACAATCCCTGTTCAAAATGGAAGTGAAAATCAAAATCAAGTCGTATCAAGGTGATAATCGTTCTTTGAAGCTAAATCACTAATTGCAATAATTAGAAGTTTATTATGGTGTTCATCATATAAATGAAGAATAAAATAATTCCTTTTCTCGACTAAAATTATAGGGTCATATCCTGACCTAGTGGGAAATCCACACGAAGACATTGAGGTTGGAGGGAGATCCTTCTATGGCTAAGTGGGAGGATCTCAAAACCATCATAAATTCACATTTTAACCCTATTGGGTATTAAAGAGGACCAGTGGATCTGGTGGCATTCCTTCAGCTAGAAGTAGGAGCAGAGTGTAAAGGAGTACACCACAGAGTTTAGAAATATGGCCATAATGTTGGGTATCTCCCCAAAGAACCCAAACGTACTCCTCAAGTATTTGGGGTTTCTATGCAACCATTTTTGGAAGCAAGTGATGTTATTCAAACCTATATCGATAGATGAGGATTGTGTACAAGCATAGTACCTGGATAAAATATGCCAGAAGAAAGGTAAATCAAGTGGGTCAAAGTAGAAGGAGCACTAAGATACTTCTAAGGAGGGGAAGAATTGGAAAGGGGGGAAATATAAAAATATGGCATCCATAACACACCAGTGCAAAGATCCAAGCAACCATTACAACATTTGACACTCTACTTGCTATATATCATTATCTCACACTTATACACAGACCAATCATCTAACTCAATTTGTCTATATGCAATTTTTGTCGTTTATCTATTATTATTATAACAATTTAAATTAATGTCTTAGTCGTTGAATCAAAAACTTCATATTCTTATTTTATTCAACATTAATTAGGAAAGTTATAAATTTGAAGCGTACCTTAAACTAGAGTTTATGGTTACCATATAAGATATGGCGTACAATTAATATATAACAATTTAACCATAAGAAAAGTTATAAATCCCAAGGCTACCTTAAATTGGGGTTTATGGTTACTATGTAGCATAATTTATAGGTAGATACCTTAAACTAGGGTTTATGATTACTCTGTAACATTTTTTGTATAATTAATGTATAACAATTAAACTGTAAGAAAAGTTATAAATTCAAGGCTACCTAAAATGGGGGTTTATGATTAATATATAACATATTTTATATATATATGGTTTTGGAGGTTTTCAACTCTATAATCATTTAAGTTAATCTAAAATAGCTATCAATTACTTTTTACATAAGAGGCAGGTACTAAGCAACAATGCTGCATATTACACTTGTTAAAATAGATTCTTGGATTGGGTATATTTTTTAGTTTTTGAAAGTTGGTAAAATATATTATGATTTAGTTGTTAAGTGATAGTGAGGACAATGCTTATTCACTACTATTCATGAAATCGAGTTGGATAATTACCATTATTCAAGGAAAACCATGTCATTTGAAATAATCTATAGTGGTCCATAAGGGTGGAGACTTTCACCCTTGTTAGATGTCTCTAGATCTTGGGTTATTAAAACGTTTTTTATGTCCAAGGAAAATATGCTCTTAAGCGATTAGAAACATTGTAATAACGATATACCTTTTATTCAAGGCCACGTTATATAAATTGAAGATGACGATTAACATCCATTGAGACCAAAATTGGTCTATCGAATCTTAAAAAATGTAAGAGGTTATTTAGATTTCTCTAGGATTTTATGTCTATGCTCGAAAAGCATTGAAAGAAATGTTCCAAGATCACCATATTTTTTATGAATTATCATGTTAGGAAGTTTAGTATCGTAAGAGATATTTTGAATTTCTGATTGAATTTGGGCATATGAAGGGAACTATAGGATAAAGTGTTGTTCATCTTCAACCCACTTAGTGTCACAAAGATGGCATATTATTTTATCTCATTGATCCACATTGGATCATTATATTATTTTGCATCCATCTTGATGATTTCAAAGTGGAAAAATTGGAGGAATCAACTCATAAGACTACTTTTACCGATAGATCCCAATTTGATGAATTAGGTTCTAAAACCTTCCGGAAGCAATTTGATGAATTAGGTTCTAAAACCTTCTGGAAGCAATTTGAGGCATCAAACTATATTTTTTGCGGTAAAACTTGGTTTCTTATTTGTTTCACCTATTTATGATATTATACGCACAAATACCTTTCCAAGGGTGCAAGAATCAACTTAATCAGAGTATGTCTACAAATGTTATGCAACCCAGCAGTTGACCTTCCTGTTTTAACTACCATAATTCAAAAGGATACCATGTGAGCCCCCATTTTTATCGAAAAGCGATTATCCAGATCATAATAATGAAGAAGACTCTAGGTGATTCCATATTTTAACTCTAGTTATGTTTTGATGGAGTCAAACTTAACCATTAGTATGCTATTAGACTATCTTATAATCATACTACTAGGAGGAAAAGGGGCTCCATTCTATTTTAGCACATTTTGTTTCATAGATGAGAAAAGTAGCCAAGAGTGAATAGGGAGAGAGAAAACAAAGAGGATTTATGTATTGCACTGGTCTGCGGGCCACAAGCCTCACTTTGTTGTACTTACATCCATTTTTCATTCAAAGAAAGAGAGTAAAGTGACCTCACTTCCAATTGCATTTTCTCTTGAAAGGGTTTCCCAAGTATATCTTGTGTTAATTTGTGGTTTGTGAGTTTTATTTAGTTGTTCTATATTTTATGCATAATTATCATTTGCATGTATACACAATAAATAGTAATTTACAGATCCAAAAATACGAGGATAAATAAACCCTCATAGTGTAGATTTCAAATTTTAAGCATAATTTATTAGATCTTTTATGACAAACTGTCTAGTAAAATATCCACAACATTTTATTGATCATATTGGCATGAGAGGATGTTTATTTTTGTATATTGTGGGGAGATGTAAGGGATCTAAATCGATTAAGCCCAAAGTAAAAAAACTCCAGTCATGGCCAACAAATCTGTGAATAACATCATGATCTCGTAGAGGAGAGGTTTGCATGGTTGGAAGCACAAGTTGCAAATATAAACCATATTGTAAGCCTTGTCATGGTGGCCCTCACTAATAGAATATGGCTATTTAGAGAATATGGGGGTTCTAACACAAAGGTTCGATCAGAGGGAATATTAGGAGATCATGAAGAAACATAGGAGGAGTTAAAGAAAGAACCCAAAAAAGATAAACCTAGTTCAAGTGTCATGAACCATTCACAATCCCTGTTCAAAATGGAAGTGAAAATAAACATCAAGTCGTATCAAGGTGATAATCGTGCTTTGAAGCTAAATCACTAATTGCAATAATTAGAAGTTTATTATGGTGTTCATCATATAAAGGAAGAATAAAATAATTCCTTTTCTCAGCTAAAATTATAGGGTCATATCCTGACCTAGTGGGAAATCCACACGACGACATTGAGGTTGGAGGGAGATCCTCCAATGACTAAGTGGGAGGATTTCAAAACCATCATAAATTCACATTTTAACCCTATTGGGTATTAAAGAGGACCAGTGGATCTCGTGGCATTCCTTCAGCTAGAAGTAGGAGCAAAGTGTAAAGGAGTACACCACAGAGTTTAGAAATATGGCCATAATGTTGGGTATCTCCCCAAAGAACCCAAATGTACTCCTCAAGTATTTGGGGTTTCTACACAACCATTTTTGGAAGCAAGTGACGTTATTCAAACCTATATCGATAGATGAGGATTGTCTACAAGCATAGTACCTGGATAAAATAGGCCAGAAGAAAGGTAAATCAAGTGGGTCGAAGTAGAAGGAGCACTAAGATACTTCTAAGGAGGGGAAGAAGTGGAAAGGGGGGAAATATAAAAATATGGCATCCATAACACACTAGGGCAAAGATTCAAGCAACCATTACAACATTGATGTTCATATAGAGGAGAAGTGCTAGAAGTTACATATAGATATTAACCTAGAAAATAGAAAGAAAGATGCAAAGAAGAAGAAACTTATGGCCATTTATTTGAACAACTAGGTTGAAAGTAGTTCAAAAATGGATCAAATGATCATTTGTACATTAGTGAAGAAGGAGGTGAATTTGAGTTTCCTTCAATAATTGGAAGAAAACAAAGGGACCAAAATTTTCCATATGAATATATAGGTCAAGAAAAGAAACATTAATGTTATATTCAACTCAAGATCACGCAAATCTCATTGTAGTAGAGTTGGTCAAAAAATTGGGATTAGAAGTTCATGATCAACCAAGCCCGTATCTCTTCAGATGGGTAAATAAGGGTGCATAAATAAAATTAACCAAATAGCACAAAATTAGATTTGTGATTAGTGTTGATTTTATTGATGAAGTAGAACTAGATGTAATTCCCCTCGATGTATGTGGAGTGGTGATGGAAGTACCTATATGTACATGCAAGATGAAATCTTCATGCGGAGAGCCAACCAGTAATGCTTCATCAAGGATGGAAAATCCTTTACCATTAACTCACACTAGGGAAAGTTGAAATTTCTGGTGTAAGTGCCAACCAAGCCAAGAAATTGATCACTTCTAGCAAGGAATTCAGTCTACAGAAGAGTCAGTGACAATCAATTCATCCCTTGATGGGTGTACTAAGAAATAAAAATAGCAATTTGAAGAGTTGCTACATGCATACAAGGATGTGTTCTAGGAGCCTGGAGGGATACCACCCAAGAGGGAAGTGAAGGACGAGATCTAGCTATTGCAAGGCTACTCATAGCCAAACATTGGGCTATATAGGCAATTTGTTATAGAAGCAAGTGAGGTGTTCAAGAACTAGTTGCAGCAACTAGTTGAACATGGTGTCATTTGACTAAGTACATCACCATGTGGGTCACCCATCATCATTGTCCCAAAGAAGGATGGGACTTGGTGGATGTGTATAAATCACATGGAATTAAACAAAATCATGCTTAAGAACAAGTACCCCATGCCTAGAATCGATGATCTATTTTATCAATTGCAACAATCCAAATACTTCACCAAGCTAGACATAAGGTTTGGGTACCACCAATTTTGAGTTAGAGAAGAATATGCCTGAAAGACCACCTTCAAAACTAGGCAAGGTTTGTATGAATGGTTAGTCATGCCATTTGGCCTATGCAATGCACTAGCTATGTTTATGAGATTAATAAATAACATATTTTTCCCTTTTATAATTTAATTTGTTATTGTCTATTTGGATGATATATTCGTATATGATGCTACCTAAGAGGAGCACATCTCACATGATGTAGGTGCTAGAGACATTAAATAAGCACCAACTATTGGAAGATCTCAAGAAGTGTGAGTTTGTACAATAGTCTTTGGTGAATCTAGGATATGTGATAGGTGGAAGAGATTTTAAGATATATTTGACCAAGATGGAGGCCATCATGAAGTGACATGTGCCTGCCAATGTATCTAAGGTCACAAGATTCATTGGGGTAGCATAATACTTGAGGAAATTCATAGCCTTGTTTTCAACAGTAGCAGTGTCACTCCACACTGTAATAATGAGTGGCGAGAGTTTCTAGTGGACAAAAGGGTATACAAAGGGAATTTGAGGAGTTAAAAAGGAAGACCATTCAAGCACTATTTTTGGACTTATTGAACATACAACAACCCTTCAAAGTGGAGATAGATGTGTGTGGGTATACTATGGGAGTGGTTTTGATCCAGGGAGAAAAGGTTGTTATATACTACCATTCTAAAATATTTCATGGGGGAGTTCTCAACTACCATACCTACAACAAGGATTTTAATGCCCTGGTGCAAGTTGTGAGGAAGTGGTAATATTATTTGATGGGAAAGGAGATAGTAATCCCCACAAATCATCGGCCACTACAACATGTGCAAGCCTACAGTAAGCTACAACAAACTAGGCATTACAAGTGGATGGGGTTTCCGCAATAATTTCATTTAGTGATAAAGCATAAGAAGGGCGGCACAAATAACTTGGTTGACATGCTTTCAAGGCCACCCACATCAAATATCACAAATTTGGGAACTCTTATGCATATGGGGCCATTCACTGATGATGCACGTAGAGAGGCATATTTAGAGGATGAGGACTTCAAGGAGGTGTTTCAACAGTTGTAGAGCCAAAATCATGTGCCAATGGTGACAACGTAGTTGACTACCATCTCCAAGATGGGTTACTCTACATGTTGGATAAGTTGTGTGTTCCTAAAGGTGTGCAATTACAACTTATTAGAGAGGCACACACATCTAAGATTATAGGGCACTTTGGTGTAAGGAAGACAATGGAAACTTGCAAAGGTATTTGTATTGGCCTAATATGTCTGAATAAGTAGCTAAGTTCATAAGAGGTTGCATGTTTTGTTGTACCATCAAGCCTATTAACAAGAAATAGGGTCTATATCATCCTTGACTTGTACCCACTCACCTTTGGGAAATAATTTTAGTGGACTTTGTGGGAGGTTTAACTATAACTAGGAAGGGGCATGACTACATGTTTGTGATAGTTGACAAGTTCAACAGAATGTGTCTTGTGATGCCCTATAAAAAGACCAGTAATGGAAAAGAAGTATTGAACTTTTTCTTTGGACAAGTATGGGTGCACTTTAGGATACCAAGGAGTATAATTATAGGTAAATACACAATATTTCTAAGTGAATTTTGGACTACATTGTGGGAGAATTTGGACACAAATTTCAAGAGGTCTACAACATTCCATCCACAGACATACAGGAAAACAAAAGTCACTTAACAAGACTTTGATGCAACTTTTGAGGGTTTACAGTCATAAGCATCCTAAGACTTGGGATGAAAATATGGTATATATACAACACTCTTATAACAGAACATTCCACACTTCTACTAGTAAGTCCCCATTTGAAACTTGTTTTGGATACCTACTACCTTCACCTTTGGAAATTACATATGGGCAACAAGAAGGAGTGAGGGAGAATATTATAGTGGATACTTCAAGGGAGGAAAATTTTCTTGAGAAGCTAAAGAAAATCCATCTATAGGTATAGGAGACATTGTAGAAGTCATAAGAAAAATAAAAGGCCCTTCATGATCAACGCAAAATAGATAAGTCCTTTAAGGTGGGAGACAGAGAGTATGGTTACAGTTGAACAAGGAGAGGTTATAGGGTCCTGGTAATAAAATCAAGGCTCTACAATATAGTACCTTTGAGATACTATAATGGGTGGGATATGATGCCTATAAACTTAGACTACCCTCCTACATGTGCATTTAGTCAATGGTGAATGTAGAGGATCAAAAACTATATGAGCCTTCCATGCTAGATCAGGAAGAGGAACGTTGACCTGCCTTTTGCAGAGGATTTGGAACCAGATACCTAAACAAAATTGAAAGAGGATACATTTTTGCAGAAGATATCCAAAACATAGGGGCAACATGGCCTTTGTAAAATTGGGTTGAAAGGATAACATCCAGGCAAAGCTAAATGGCACACCCAAGAGAAGTTAGAGGAAAAATTTCCCCACCTCATTCACTAGACACTTTTGGGGACCAAAAGCCTCCCAAAATGGGGAGGTGTGATCCAAATAGGATCATTATATTATTTTTCATCCACATTGATGCTTTCCAAGTGCAAAAAGTGGAGGAACTAGCTCATTAAACCATTTTTATAGGCGGGTTCTAGCTTGGAAAATTAGGGTCTCAAACCTTTCAGAAGAAATTTGAGGCATCGAGTAAAAATTTGCTACTTAAGAATCACATCGTTTAAAACTATTCAACATAGATACCTTTCCAACAGCGCAAGAATTACCTCAATTGAATTTTATATGCAAAAATCATGCCACTCGAAAGACAACCTTCTTGTTTTGACCATCATAATTTGAGAGCATGCCATGTCAGCCCCTTTATTTATGGAAAAGGGGTTAGCATTGTGATCATAATGAAGAATTCTCTATAAAAGTCCATAATGTAACTCTATTTAAGAGTTTAAAGAGTCAAACTTAACCACTAGTAGGAAATCAATCTATGTTATAATTAAGCCACTAGGACGAAAAGGAGTTCCATTGTATTCAAGTGCATTTTGTTCCATAGATGAGCAAAGTCGCCAAGGGTGGATAGTGAGAGAGAAAAAAAAGAGGATTTATGCATTGTAGTAGCCATGGGCCACAAGCCTCACTTCTTTGTACTTTCATCCATTTTTAATTCACAGAAAGAAAGCATAGCGCCTCACTTGCAGTCGGGTTCATGAGTTTTATTTGTTATTCTCTATTTTCTGTGTAATTATAATTTGCATGCATACACAATAAACAGTAATTTATAAATCTAAAAATTTGAGGACAAAAAAACCCTCATAATTTATATTTCATATTTTAAGCATAAATATATCATATATGTTGTGACGAGCTGTCCAGCGGAATATCCATGATAGTTTACGGATCACCAATGGTGTTTTGAGAATCGTTTAGTGCCCACTTCCACTATGCAACTCATGGGAGTTGTTTCATATCATAACAATGATGAATTTCTTCTTTGTGCTAGTGAAAATTAACATATAATTTTGTTGAAAATAGCAACAAGAAATGTTAAACTAGAATCCAAAAATTCCAATTTAATTTGTACTTGAATTAAATTGTGAATTAAAATTGTAATTCTTTTCTCATAGCAACTTGTAATAGTTAACTAAGTTAAGTTGACTTAGTTAACTTAGGAATTTCGAGTTGGAAGTCTTTTGGAAGTTATGTATATGTTCTCCCTAAGTTTTAGGGGTCTAGGATGAGTTTAATTATGAGTTGTAATTAGATAACTTAGTTTACTGAGCTATGTTCAGTTAAATTAGTTCCAAACTATTTGTGGAACTAATAGAGAGTTAACAGTCAGTTGGTGCACTAGTGCATCCACAAGTGTCACTCTAGTTAACTGAATATTCCCTCATAAAAAACTTATGCATGTCGATTTTGAGAAAGACCTAGTTGAGACTAGAGTGCAGGGACAATATACTATAAGTTTTATGATTTACTGAGTTGTAAATATCATGCATGCAATCAGGAAGAGGACCTAATGGATTGTGCAATTTTCAGGAAGGAATTCCCACATTAAATATGGGTTAATTCTCAAAGGAACAGTGCAAAGAATCAGGGGCTTGGAAAGCAGCAAAAGAGGCTAGAGATTGGCTTGAGCTTGCTTGTGAGCAGGGAGATTGATCATACTGAGTGTTGGGATTGTTCTTGTGAGAACAAGCATTGTATTATCATCTTGGATTTTTTATTTAATGAAATACAGATAGTATGGGGTTTTCAGTTGAGCCTTTCCACAGATACTTATTGTGTTATGTGCCATTGATTTATCTTCTTCTTGTCCATATTGTTTTCATCGATCTATTGGCTTCTGCTAGTTGCAAGTAGATGTAGATTCTTGTCTTTTTCTTTAGTACATTGGATGAGCTTGTGAATCTATAGGAAATTCTACATGGTATCAGAGCTAGATTTGTAGAAATTTTCTACATGTTATCGGAGCTGAGAACAGTATACTAGAGGAAATTTTGAAGTTTTGAGTTTAGGGTTACAGGTGAAATTTGAATTTGCATTTCACACTTCAGGATCAGCAAATACCATTCTATGGTTTGCGGCTCGAGTATGCCTTGGCTGACAGCTCGAATTGTATAGATTTGAAGGATAGGATGGAGGTCATGTTGGAGGATAATGGCTTGAAGGATTTCATTGATCAGGACATTCCTAAGCCACCAACATCAGATGCTCAGAATTTGGCTGAATGGAAGAAGTGTGTGGCGGGAGCGAGTCGGATAATACTTGAGGGAGTTTGAGACCACGTTGTCTTGAGTCTCCATGGGCAGGAAACTTTGCATGCTATGTGGAAATCATTGAAGGAGCTTTTCCAGAACAAAAGTGACCATAATAAGTTGTCACTGAAAGATATACTTCGAAAAAGCAAGATGGAGGCAGGCGACTCAATTCCAAATTACTTGACCAAGTTCACTCATTGTCGGGATGAACTTGGAAGTGTTGGAATCATTGTTGTCAAGGATGGTATGTTGAGCCTAGATCTTCTAGGACTTCCCAAAGTTGGCATAATTATCAGGACTCTGTCAATGGGAGGGAGAAGCTGCCAGAGTGGGAACGACTGTGCTCGGATTTGGTACAAGAGGAGTTTTGATGGAACACCAGAGATGGGACCTCTTCCAAGGAAATGGAAGAGGATTTTGCCTTAGCGAGTAAGAAAAATAAGGCCAGGGGAAATAAGTCCCAAGGTGAGGAGGGCAGAAAGAATATGGACTTGACAAAAGTCAAGTGTTTTCACTGCCATGAGCACAGGCACTATGCCAAGAACTGCCCACTGAAGAAAGCAAGCAAGAAGGACCTGACAATAGTAGCAGCAGGTGAAGCTCTAGCTTCATAATTCAAACTTGATTTCACTCTCATTACATGCATGGATAGCACTGTCATGAGATGTGTGTGGTATCTTAATAGCAGTGCTTCATTCCATATGACAGGGAATAAATATCTGTAGAATTGAGGCTTCTGTGATCCATCATAATTGTAAAAAGAGCTTCGACGTAAATCACATAAGAAAATTATTGTCGACGCGTTTCGAACCAACTAGTGTGGTTCATCGTCAGGACAAGTTGAAGAAACAGATCAGGCTTTAGCAATTTAAATAGGCTGAGTAGAGACTCTAACGGCTACAAAACAACTATATTTGACTCTGGGACCAAGGCTCTAAATAAATTAAATCTTATTATTATTTGTTATTTTAATTATAGAGATGAGAGAAATTAGGTAAGATTAATAAATAAGCGGATGTTATCCCAACCAATTATTTGTTTAAATAAATTAAAGGTTATTTATACATTTTTAAGAAATAATTTAAGTTATATAAATTAATAAATAAGTGATTTATGTTATATATAATAATAAATCTATTAATAATAAGATGATAATATTATATTTCTAGAGATATGAGTAAATTAGGTTAGTATAAAGGAGCTAATATAATTAAAAGAGATTTATTGTTAAATAACGAGTTGTTGATGGTTATTTTCCATTAAGTTATTAATGTTAGAATGACATATTTATAATGAATAATTTAAGATGTATATTCTTATAGAGTTATTTCTTCAATAAATATGTTTTAATTATTGGTTATTTTCCATTAAGTTATTAATGTTAGAATGACATATTTATAGTGAATAATTTAGGATGTATATTCTTATAAAGTTATTTCTTGAATAATTATGTTATAAAGTTATTTCTTCAATAAATATGTTTTAATTATTGCTGGTAAGCCGATCATAAGGGTTAATTTGACTAAGAGAAGAAATAATTTAATTTATACCTAGATATACTTATATAAGTATAAGCTATCATTAAGCGCATAGCTTTTTATTTGGAGGCTATCACACCTAAAATATAAATAAGATTCGACGCACGAATACATCATAATTTTAATAATAATAACCAACTATGTCAAAATACTAAAACTGGAAACAGGACCTATCAGAGATAAAATCTATAAAAATAGATTAGATTAACGCTTAAGAAGACGCTAATCATAAAAAGAGACAGGAGGAACCTGGAAAAAAAGGGGGAAGAACCTAATGCTAGAAAGAAAAAAAGGAAAAAAGGGGAAAGGCCTCGCCCACCCAAAGAAAGCCCGAGGGGGGAGGGGGCGCGGAAGAAACCCTAAGACGACAGCGCAGGGATCCAACTTCTACTTACCTTCCACCCATCATCTCGGTTGAGATTGATGGGTCTTCGCTCAATCTCGATAGCTTCTCTTAACTTGCGATGATGAAACCGGTCTACCCTGGCAATGACTTTGGCCTCCTCAATGCAGACATGATGCTTAGTCTTGTCCACATGCTCAGCTAAGGCTGAGGACTTTATTCTACCATACCTCAGGTCCGCTGCATGCTCACAAATTCTCTGCTGGATGGAACGCCCTGTTTCCCCTATATAAGGGGTCCCACATGAGCAAGGAATCAAATAGACCCCTTTCATGTCTATGGGGTTGACCGGATCCTTTACAGACCTCAGGGAGTTACGGATGGTTCTGAGGGGCCTGAAGGTTGTGGGAATATCAAACCTTCTGAGGATCCGAGCAATCCTATCCGTGGTCCCCTGGATATAAGGAATATGGACACCTGGGTGGCGCTCCTTAGGCTCTTTTTTACTAAACGCATTTTTAGAAGCTGTAAGGAAAGCCTTCCGACCAAGGTGTCTGCTATATCCATTTGCCACAAAGACATCAAGGAGGTGGGTTCTCTCTTTTTCCAGGCTTTCTTTATCCGAAATCCTGAGGGCACGCGTAGCCAAGGTGTTAAGAACACCCATCTTCTGAGCAGGAAAATGATGGGAGTCAGCGTGAAGATACTGCTCTGTGTGCGTCTTCTTACGGAACACTGCGTGGGAGAGAGAGCCATCATTCCTCCTAGAAATAAGAATATCCAGGAAAGGGAGGCTGCCATTGACCTCTTTTTCCATGGTGAACTTAATAGCTGAGGACTGGCCGTTGAGGTGATCCAGGAAATGATCCAACTCCTCATGGCCATGGGGCCAGATGACATTAGTGTCATCTACATATCTTTTCCACAGCTTAGGAAGGAGACGGGCTGAGGCAAGAGCCTTGGCTTCGAAATCTTCCATAAAAAGATTAGCCACGATCGGGGAGAGGGGGGAACCCATGGCAACGCCACAGGTCTGTTCATAGAACTCCCCTTCGAAACAGAAGAATGTGGAAGTGAGACATACCTCTACAAGATGTGCGGTGTCAGGATCTGTTAGGCGATATATCACTTCCATGGCTTCTTTAATGGGAATGCATGTGTACAAGGAGACCACATCAAAGCTGACAAGAATGTCCTCTGGGTCTAGCCTAATATCCTTGAGATCCAAGATGAAGGATGCAGAGTCCTTCACGAAGGACTCAGTACGGCCAACAAGGGGCTTCAGCTTAAGAGCCAGAAATTTGGCTAGAAGGTAGGTTGGACCCCCGATGGTGTTGACTATAGGACTCAAAGGGACCCCTTCCTTGTGAATTTTAGGCACCCCATAAATTCTAGGAGTGATGGGATTACTCTCAATGAGCTTACGGGACAGGGCCCCCACTGAGCTACTCGACTTGATAGCATGAGCAACTGTCTTAGAGATTTTCTTCAGAGGGTTCTTGGCAAGTTTTTTGTAACTGCCACTGTTGTGAAGATGATCTAACATCTTCCTACGGTAATCCTCTTTGTTGAGGATGACCGTGGCCCCTCCTTTGTCTCCTTTAAGGACCACAATGTCCTCATTCTGATTTAGGGACTTTAAGGCCTCGAACTCCTCTTTACCGAGGTTCCTCTTAGGAGGTTTAGCCTTCCTAAGGACCACAGCACAATCCTGTCTGATGGTGTCCTTAACATAATCAGGCAGATCTCTAATTCCGTGCTCCACATCACAAATAATGTCATCTACAGGGATTTTCCTAGGGGCAAGGGCAAAGTTCAGGCCCTTGCTAAGGAGACCGAAAACAGACGGGGAGAAGGAATAGCTGGAAAGGTTGACCACCTTACTATTCTGCGAAGACGAGGGGGGAGAGACCTTTTTGCAAAGGTCCTCATGCACATTAATACCGCCAGGACACTTATTGCCATCTGGACAAAATAAAGACAAATTAGACTCACCTACATTATCATGAGTCATATTACAGCTTCCGTTGGGAATCTTATTAATATTATCAATCTTATTGTCAAACTCATTATTATTAGGAAACATATGATCATTATTTATAATATTATTACCAGACTCATTATTATTCCTAGAATAATTAGCTATATTAATACAAATACTATTATCAAGCATGTTGTTATTATTGAGGGTTATATTCTCAAAATCGATCTCTTTATTAATCTCTTTATTAATGCACTCCAAATCTTGAGAATTATTAACTTTGTTATTATAATTAATATTATTATTGTATAGACTATCTCTATTCTATACCCTATTATTACCATATGATTTGTTTTTATTAGTTATATTATTATTGTTATTATATAAATCTTTAATAATAATATCTTCATTTATATTGATTTCGATTTTGGTCTTATTAATATTGTTATTTTTATTTTTACCGTAACCCTCTTCCTTTATACGCCAATTATTCCCAAAATCGATTTCTTTATTAATCTCTTCATTAATGCATTCCAAATCTTGAGAATTATTAACTTTGCTATTATAATTAATATTACTGTTGTATAGACTATCTCTATTCTTATTACCGCTATTTTTCCCATATGATTTGTTTATATTAGCTATATTATTATTGCTATTATATAAATCTTTTATAATAATATCTTCATTTTTATTGATTCCGATTTTGGTCTTATTGATTTTATTTTTACCGTAAACCTCTTCCTTTATACGTAAATTAATCCCACCGCCAATCGATCTACAGCTTAGCATGCCGACGATACAATGATCATCAGAGTTAAGATTGAGATTTTTACCGCGGCTCCTACAACCGCTGTCTAACCCTAAGAGGGGAATGAGACTTACCTTCTTCGCCAAGCTAGTAAAGCCAACACAATTTTCCATCGCTGCTACGCCCGAGTGCTCTGAGAAGCTGCCTCTGTCCACTTCATACGCAAACGGCTCTTCCACGAGGGCAGGAATCGAACCGTTGGCAGGATCTCGGAGTCTGGGCGATCGGATGCACTCAAAGGCCTCCTTGCTCGGATGTTCTGCTTGAGGAGAAAGACCTCAAGCAGAACATAGAATTTGGAGATGATGGGAGGTATAGTGCCACTAGATTGGGCATGGTTACATTTCAGAGGGACTTTGTCTCCCCTCTCAGGATCACAGGTGTGGTGTATGTTCTAGGACTAAAGAAGAATCTTGTTTCAATCTCAATATTGGAAGACCATGGCTATGATGTGATTTTTAGTAAGGGAAAGTTTCTCCTTAGACACTTCACCACGGTACAGGTGAAATAGATCAGTGCATGGGTCAAGAACATGTATACTCTTAAAGGTCAATATGAATTCAAAGCCTTGGGGAGCAAGGAAAGTTTATAGACTTGGTGGTTGAGAGGGAGAGTAAATTACCTCTCAACATGTAGCCCGAAAAGAAGCAGTCTTAGAAGTATCTTCAGGAAGTTGTGGAGCAGCCACAACTAGAGAAGTTGAGAGGAGACTGAGTGGAAGCATCCACTCATGCAGAGACCTCAAGTATGGGTAAATTTCAAGCCAAGTGGGCAGAGGAAAGACATGCATCCATACCTCCAAGTGTGAGGTGGGGTGGTGTGAAGTGCTAGCCCCAAGAGGGATGAAATTTGGCAGGGTCCATTGAGAGGTTTTATCTCATGGATCATACCTTGGTATGGGAGCCCAAAGTACATAGTAGCGGGAGGAAACAGTGGGATTAATGCAGTCAAAGATCAGAGTGGCAGAGGCTAGAGAAGTCAGATACTGAAGATCGGGGAGAAGGGTTGAAAATAGTGCAGAAAGGCAGAGTCAGTAGAAGCATGGAGTTTTCTGTCGACATAGGCAATAACAGTCAGAGAATTTGATGACAGATGCATCATACTAATTCAGGTTGGATGTTTTTTTGTTTCTGGAGTTGTTGTAGCAACAACACTAGAGAGAAGTGTTGCATGCAAAACATTCCAAAGGTTTCGGATAGAGATCGAGTTGAATTCCTTTCTTGTTGAGAGGGAGTGTTGAAAATAGCAACAGGAATGTTAAAAATAGAATCCAAAAATTCCAATTTAATTTGTCCTTGAATTAAATTGTGAATTAAAATTGTAGTTCTTTTCTCATAGCAAATTGCAATAGTTAACTAAGTGAAGTTGACTTAGTTAAATTAGGAATTTCAAGTTGGAAGCCTTTTGGAAGTCATGTATATGTTCTCCGTAAGTTTTAGGGGTCCATGATGAGTTTAATTATGAGTTGTAATTAGATAACTCATTTTACTGAGTTATGTTCAGTTAAATTAGTTCCAAACTGTTTTTGGAACTAATAGAGAGTTAATAGTCAGTTGGTGCACTAGTGCATCCACAAGTGTCACTCTAGTTAACTAAATATTCCCTCATTAGAAACTCATGCATGTTGATTCTAAGAAAGACCCAGTTGAGGCTAGAGCACAGGGATAGTGTACTATCAGTTGTATGATTTACTGAGTTATAAATATCATTCATGTAATCAGGAAGAGGACCTAATGGATTGTGTTAACACCCAGGTTGTTCCCTATGACTCCCGAGGGAATACAGCCGGGGTAACCACTAACCAAGCTTTGGATTATAGGTCCTAGCCTACCTATAATCAGAGAGGGCTCTCTCTTTAAGTTTCAGCTATGCGTTGTGAAGATTTTAGGCTAGTTAGAAGTTTTAGTTTTCTGTTTGAGACTTTGGTTGTGAACTGTTGTTGTGAGAATGGCATGAAATGTGTGAAAGATAACTAATCCATTGGGTATGTGGAGTCAGAAATCTGAGACAGTCCTAGTGCCTGTGATGGAGAAAGTTTTACTACAAGGCTAGATGGCTATTCTTAATATAAATTTCTGATTAGTGAGTGAAACAATGGGGGATGGAATTACCGACAGTGTGATAACAATTTGAACAACAATTTCTACTTAGTAGCATACATGAATTACTAAATAGTAACTATGAAATATTCAGGGCTTATTGGAGCAGTTACGAATTCCAATTTAAACAGCTGAAGTTATAGAAAACATTTATAGTGAAGATAGATTGAGATCAGGGTGTCTCCATGGACAAATCCTGAGCTATTCTTTTTCTTTCTTCCTATGATTTAGAACAACATATGGGAGATGTGAGCTTAAACAAATAACAAAACATTAACAGAGATAGAGAACACTTATTATATTAAGCCATAGCACTAGAATCCTGTAGCATTCAATGGTTCCAACACAACATGCATTAGTAAGGGCCAATTCTTGTAAACTCCAAGCTTTATTTATATCATCCTTTTAGAAATTACAGCCGAGTTTCTTCTTTCTTCATAAGAGAACAACAAAACACCAACCCCTTGAAATTTTATGCGAGGGGGAATATATACAATAGGTTTTACAAAATATCTGAATGGTGAGTCAGTTGATGGATTAACTACGCTCAACAACTTTACAAAATAGCAGATAAGAAAGTTATTGCTACTCTAAATGTAAGATAAATAGTCTTTAATGCCGTCAGAACTCTTCTTGACCTTTGGAGGACACTGAGTCGGTTGAGCGTTCTGCTTTAATGCTGAATGATGTGTCTTTATACTCTGTCATGTTGTAGCTTTCTCAGCCCTGTTACCTGTAGCTATCATTGTTGCTTTTGGTGGCCGAATCTTCCCGCTGAGTCGGCTCATTCCACTTTTTCCAGTCATAGTGTATGAATCATACTTTCTTAATATCATGACTTATATATTTCGATGACAAAACTTTGATGAAAACCTCCTGCTTATAGTAATAACTGTATCATTGAGGTCCACCATTCCTGTGTAGGCAATTGATGCCTCAAAATTGCATCTAAGGTCTCATCTGCCTCTGTGTATTTGTAGAAGTTTGGGGGCACTTCAAACAAATGGCTGATCTCGTTCATAATAAAAACAAGTTCTCTATTCTGTCATAGAGACTTTGCCCAGATGCTGGCCCGGTTACCTGTGAGGTGCTTGATCCTTGACTGATCTGATTGGTGGAAAATGTGTTCACCCTTTTTGCATAAACCTCATGTGATAGCAGCCTCCCTGTACTATTCAGCAAGCTAGGAAGACCTCTACCCTATAATGTTGCAAACTTGTCCATGAATTTGTTGACCTCTGTTTGCATGTCCTGGCTTCTTCTATCCAATGTCTGCACCAGGCTATTCAATGTGAGGACCCTATTTATCAGCTGTATAGTTTCTGTTCTGTTGGAGATCCCAATTG
>APFE030340427.1:0-17591 GCA_000404065.3 Pinus taeda
AAACTTCTCTTGTGACACTTGCCTCTCTGAATTTGCCTAGGGATGAGTAAGAGATCATGAATCTCCAAGTGGAACCAAGAACTATCAGAGAGAGGACACTAATCAAAATCCCAGAAGCTAACTCACCCCACTGCAAACATCTATATATGGATCCCTCATCCCAGAGATCCAGAGGCTAGAATCTTGTATTTTTGTAAGGAAGTGTTGTTGGTTTCGTTGTGGAACATCATAGTGTTGGGTGATCTAAGCTTTTCATGAGGTGAAGAAGGGCTTTCATGCTGGGAGGATGATGTTGGGTCAAATCAATGGGTTGTAATCCTCTCTTCTACTTTTTCTATCAATAAAGCTATTCAAGTTTTCCTCCACATTCTTGTATGTTTGATGATATATGCATTTGTGTGGTCAGTATATATCTGGTCCTATATTGTTTATGATTGTAGATCTCTGTACTTTGATGGTATTATGTTGCTTTGACTTGATAGGTGCTCTTTGAAGCGGGGTAAGCAAGGAAGGAGCAGCAAAGATCTGTCAGAGAGGAAAGGAAACAAGCAAGGAGCCAAGCAAAAGACTGAGGTTGGTACTATTTGCTTCTCTCCCATCTACTTCTTATAAAGGAAAACAAAAGTAACTTTAGTTTGTTTGTTTCTAAGATAGCTACCCATCTTAGTGGGACTTACAGCTCTGAATAGACACTAGATTTTCC
This sequence comes from Pinus taeda, assembly GCA_000404065.3. Lineage (NCBI taxonomy): Eukaryota > Viridiplantae > Streptophyta > Pinopsida > Pinales > Pinaceae > Pinus > Pinus taeda. Next base: position 704 of record APFE030340427.1, read on the forward strand.
GATAACACTAATGAATCTATTTGGCACTATATTTATGGATTGATGGTGACAAAGAAGAGAAATTCAAATTTTATAGCAACTCTTAATTGATGATGAGACTTCCAAGTCACTAACTACCTCCTTCCTTTGTGCATTCTGCCCCAGAAATTCTGCAACATTAGGGTCCAATGATACATATTTATATCTCAATCCGAGATAGATATGTAAAAAATGAAAGAGGTTATTGTAAATAAGTACGTTATTGAGATAAACCTCTTTCAGGTTCCCAAAATTCAGCTCCAGCTATTCACAATATTATCTGCAAAAAGATGTCAAAAACAAGACTTTGCATAGTCCGAACAATAGGATGTGAAGATATGCATTTATTTCCATGTTTGTAATACCTGTGTAAAAAGTGAGATAGGTTTTATTATATTTGCATTTTAGGAACACAAACCTCCTCAAGTTTCTAAAAACGCATCTTGGATGGGCCACAATAGTTTTTGCAAAATTATGACTTAAACAGGAAAATTCTAGAAAATGTACCATCCCTGTGTTGATTTCATCTTTTGACCTTAATTTTCTTTTAACTGTTTTTACCTTTACTTTGGATAAACTTCATTGCTAGTGGTGAAATTGTTTTCATTTCTATTTAACCGTTACTGCCTCGATGTTTACTTTTACTGTTTACCTTGATTGCTCTGTTTTTTCATCTATCTTCACTTTGACATGAATTTATTTTATTTATATGCTTTGTAATTGTCTTCCATGTTGTTTGTCTTCCCGTTGGCTGCTTTTATTCACTTTTATTTTTCAATCTGATACACTTTACTGACACTCTTTCATCTGGATAATTTATCTTTTTCCTTTTACTGTGCTATTTTGACTTTCACTATAACCTTTTGACTTTTACTGTACATTTTCAAATGAGAGGGCCATTCTGGTTTTTTCTCAAAATACCTGGAAATTGGTGAATTGGCTTGAAAATTAGTCTGAATGGTGATTTCAGAGGGTACGATGGTTGCAGACATGAACGGTATGCTCAAATTGGGTGTTTGGAGCTTCTTCGAGTGGTAGACAGCAGCGAATTTTGGTCACAGAGGCTCAGGGTGTTGCAAACGTATTGCTAAGGTTTTACAGAAAAACAAACGAAAAAGGATGAAATGGGGCTTCTCCAACTTTTAAAGGGAAATAGTTATATTTTGCCAGGGAAAGTATTTTATGAATAGTGCATGGTTTTTGCATTGGATGGGGAGGCGGTTTTGGAGGCCATCACACTGCTTTTGGCAGGCGGGCAATATTTCCTCGAGGGAATGTGATCTATGACGGAGGCTGACACGTAGCAAAATCAGACCCGAGCAAAACCATGAATCTCATGTGCTCTCGAGCTGATAAAGGTCGGAGAGGGAGTGAGAGTGATATGGATGCGCATTATCAGATCTGGGGGTGAGAGATCTAATGGCTGTCGTGCAGTGAAGCTACATGGAGGGAAATTAGGGTGAAGATTTGCGGGGTTTTCTTTAACGGCACCAAGGGTTGGTGGGTTAATAGGTTTATGTTGGGGAAATATGAAGCGGGGAGTTAATTTAAACAATGCAGGGGATGAAACTATAGTTTATAATTAAATCGGGGTTTGGATATTATATATGAAGGAGTTATTTAATATGGGAAAAAGGTATATCGGGGAGCTAATACATTAGGTTAGTATGTTAATATGAAATGAATGCGCGAAATGTAAAATATAGTAAGCATAATGTAAAATATGATGTTTGGTTTGAATTTCTTCACTATGGTGGCCCAACATCAACATTTAACAATTATACTTAGGATAAAAGCATTTTTGTGGGTTTTTGAGTATTTTGAATGAGAGGGGAATTAGCTAAGGGGGTTTTACCTTTCCTAGGTAAAATGTGTTTTAAACTTAGGAAAAGGGGATTTTGTAGGGTAAAATGAGTGATGTAAAGGGAAAAGGGTGTTTTCATGAATGAGAAGGGTTTCAATAAGGTGGAATCCAATACTTGATGTCTATGAGTCATTAAGCCGAGGGTTCGGTCCCACCAAAAGCCAGAGAAATTCTCTAAGCCTTTATGACTGAAGGATTTTAGTACTGGAGCACATCGTGGGGAGGGAAATTAGTAATATGCCAAATGATGTTTATACATGATTGTAAAAATTGCTTATACCTACCCATCTACTATTTTAACATTTTATTCCTTATTTACATGGGTGCATTTGAGCTTGTAAACCCTTATTCATTTTTCTTTGAAATAGGAAACTAACTAATTCAAACCTTATTTCATCCAAGAGCTCAGGTTAAACTGTTGAGATCCCTATCATTCTCTATTTTAACTATTGATCTGTCAAGATTAAACTATTTGGCTATATCTTTATTCTATATCTATCAACATTAAATTTAAAGCATGAAAAGTCAAGATTAAGCTATTTGACTTATCATGGATTATGGTATTTTAAAAAAGCTACAGATAATCATTATTTGTAGAAAAAGTAAAATAGTAGCGGCATTTGAATTTGCACACTTTCATGATCTATTTTTATCTCTTTTTGTGGGGTTCATATTTTTCACTTTTTTTATCTTTATTTCTTAGGACATACCCTCTTTATATTTTTTAATTTGGGAATGCATTTGTAGAAAGCAAAGGTATGTACAATATTACAATACTGACCATAGTCAATTCAAAATTATGAATCCTATTTTTATAGGACCCTAAAACGCTATTGTCTAACTTCTGGAAGAGTGGTTGGCTACAACTTAAGTTGAAGCTCTGATATCTGTAGCTGCAGCTCAAAGCAGACCTTTCCAATTTACTCCTTGGACTCCTTCATCGCAGTAGCTAACTTCTTAATTTTCTCTCTTAAGGCCACTTATGCTGGAATTTGGGGCTTAAGGAGCTCGCTGCATACTTGGGTAAGGGAGGTCTCAAGCTACTGATTTTGCTGTATCGCCTCATTGTAGGCCTGAAAGGCTTGCAGTTTCTCTTCAAAAATATAATTGTTAGTTTTGACTTTGTTGATAATCAACAGTGCTCGTTTCTCTCGGACACGGAGCTCATCTGAAACTCTATGGTGCAACTCATGTAAGGTCTAGATCAATAGTGATGCAAGGTTGATACTCATGTTCTTCCAGAACTGTGTGCACTCCTAGTCATCCGTTGTCTCAAACTAGAGAGAGCTCCCTGGTAGTGGTACTGGGTGAAGCCCGGACGTGATTTCCACTGCACTAACTCTCGACATTCTCGCTTGATCCGTGCTCGCTTCTCCCATGCTCGCTTGGATTACCTCTGTCTGGACTTGCAATACCTTCAGGCCCTACTGTACTTTGTCTAATACCTGGTGGTACTGGTCCTCGATGTGTCCCCAGATAGTTTTAGTGACGTTGCAGACAACATCACCAATCTCATCGAGGTCCCCCTCCATGAGTACCATTGTTCTCGCACTCACAAACTTATTGGACTTCTACTTCTTGCAAGGTCTCCTCGAACTTCGCTTCTGCCACTTCCTAACCCTGAAGGGGGACTCCAAGTCTACACCCCCTTCCTCTTCATCTTCAGTCTCCACCTCAACATCGGTGCACTGCATTTCAGGCTCTTCGAGGTCAATAGTGACCCATGAGGTTGTTGCAACTTTCTCCTTTGGTGCTTCCTTCTCTTTTGCAGAAACCTTTTCTTTTGGCGATTCCTTCTCTTTTGTAGAGGCCTTTTCCTGTTGCGTGGTCATTTCTTTCTATGTTTCCTTTTCTTTTTGCGTTGCCTTTTCCTTGGTAGAAGCCTTCTGTGTTTCTTTCTCTTTGTCTTTCTTGGCCATTGTCAAAGCTGTTGTTTTCCCTATTTTTCCCTCTGTGGCCTTACTTGTTCCAGTGCCTTCATCAGATGGGGTGAGTCATTCACTCGACCATTTTCTCATGACCCCCAGAATTTCTTCTTCTATGACTAAATATGGAAACTTATGCCATGTTCCTGTGGCATCCTTCTTTGCTCGTATGGACAGATTGTGGAAATCTACCTTGAAATCTACAATATTTTGATACTACACATGTAAACTAGGTGATAAGTGTGGTCATTGGTTGATCACCATCTATAAATCAATCTCGAATAAGAAGAACCCAAAATATCTTTGTTTCCATGATGTGGTCAGAATCCTTCATCGCCCACAGCAAGGTAAATTTCACAGCCTCGCACAAGTTTGGATCTTATGTTGGGAACTGGCTCTCCTCGGGCGTTCTCCATGCCACCAGCGTCATCAACAGAAGTAACCATGTGTTGTGTAATTCCTTTCCCTCCTCCTGGACTTTGTGTAAATCCTCTAGGAACTTTTGACAAAGATACTTGGCCCAATTGTATTGGACCCCTTTACTACACTATGCAGTTAGAGATACTACTGGTGTCGACACTTCATCGGCATGACACTTCCTCATTATTTTTCCAACCAAAATTTGTGCAGCAAAATTCACAAATCCACCCTATATGGAGGTAATGGCATAGCCGCGAGACTTCTTCACAAACCTAAAGTTGCTCTTCATCTGGTCGGAAATCTTCTTCTCCTACGACTTCCCCACAAAAGCATCTGTGAGGTTCATGCCTTGATAACGCAACAAGGTAATTTGGTGGACCAACATGTCATCAATTGGAATGGGCCCTCCCAACTAGAGGCACCCATCATGAACCAGCGCCAACAATTGACCACAAATATAGTATTAATGACACTTCAGCTAAAGTGTGGCACCCACAACATGTTAAGAAATCTCATGCGCTCAATCTCGGATGCCCACTTCATTGGCTCAAGTCATGTAACAGTTGACTCCTCATAGTATACCTTCTTCAAATATTGGTTGGGTTCCAATTGTGGGAACTTCGAATGATCACCTAGGTCCTAGTCCTCCATCTTCAAAAATGGAACCTGAGCCAACAAATCGCCCTCCACATGTATGCCCTCTAGCAACAATGGTGTGAAGACCTTATATTTCACCAAGTTTGAGTCCTTAGTCACTTTGGTGGTAGATTTCCTAAGGGTTACATAAGGTGGTAACCAGTTAATCAACAATGCTTCCTCTACATCAATATCTTCAACCCCCATATTCAATTCTTCCTCATCCAAGTTTAGGAGTTCTTTCAGTTGCTTGATTTTATCCATTCGACCCTTCTATCTAACCTTTGTTGGATTTTTTTGCGGCGATTGTCGCACTGGCACTTGCTATGGTTTCTTTTGTTTCTTCTCTCCCGTCGCGGAGGCAGTGTATTTAGGCCTCGGTGACCTAGGCACTGTGGTAGTTACAGGTGGTATTGTAGTCATTCTCTCCTAGAATATTCCTTCTGCCACTCAGGTAAATCCGCCTCAAATGCAAATCCTTGCTATGAAAACTTCTTATGTATCTCTTTCTAATCTCGTCCAGACATACAACAATCATCTCAACGCAAACTAAGGTGCAAAAGCTCAAGGCAATTTCTCTGGAAGCAAAGTGTTTGAATGTGGAGCAAGATGTTGTATCTATAGCTAATTTGAATTCAAATCCATCCGTTCCCTCTAGATCTCCTTCATTAATGCTCTTTTGGTGGAAGATTTCCAAATATATGCTCCTTAAATGCACCCCCCCCACTCCCTTTAAATGAAAAATAGCCATCCAATCATCTACAATGTTGTCAATAGTTAATTTTTGGCCAGGCTATGTGGGACCCACCATGCTAACCAGCTCCTTCATCACAGCTCCCCTCTACGCCTTTCTTCTAATCGTTGCGCAACCCATTTGCTTCTCCAAACTGTCCTCCTCATAGTGTAGCTTATAGTACCACACTTCCTTGCAACTACCTAAAGTACTAAGACTCTCCTACATCCATATAGTCATTGCGTAGGGGTGGGATCACCCCTACACAACTTCAACGGGCTCCCATTGATTTTTCCTGGAAATAGCTCCTCGTTCAGCTTCGCAAGATGAACTGCACCTTCATCTGTAATCTCCTGTACGATGTATGGTCCTAACCAATGCATCTGAAACTTGCCTAGAAACTTTGTAAACTTGCTATCATACATCAGTACTAAATCACCATTTTTAAAGGTGCATTGCTTAATGTGGTGATCATGACACACCTTTTCCCTGCCCTTTTGCACCTGCTGATGAAAACCCGTCAAGAAGCGATCTTATTCTAACTCAAGTATCTACACGAGGAACTCTTCCATTATATCCCTATTGGCCATTTCGATGACTACAACAATCCTCAAACTAGGCACAATCTACTCCATTCGCATCATTGCCTCTTGTCCATAAGCCAACCTAAATGGTGTTTGTCCAGTCAACTTCTTACAGGTAGTTATATATGCCCAAAGAATAGCTGGTATGCACACATCCCAATCATTCCTATTTGCATTACAGATGTTTGTGAAAACATTCTCCAAGATCCTATTAAAATCTTCAAGTGCGTCATTTTCTTGAGGATGATATGGTGTGATTTTCTGATGATACATTTGGAATTATTCAAGCAAAGCAGCAATTGTTTCATTCAGGAAATGTGAACCCCTATCGCTCATCAAGATATTAGGACAACCAAACCCATACAAAATGCATTCAAATATAAACTTCACAATTGTAGTTGTGCTACAATCCTTCACAAGTTGTGCCTCAACCCACCTGGTCAAGTATTTGGTTGTCATGATGATGTATCGAGCTCTAGTCTTATCTCCTGGTGGCTGAGTAGGTCCCACAAATTCTATTACCCATTTATCGAATGCTTGTAATGAAACTTGCGGATTCAGAGGCAATTCATCCCTTCGCGATGGTCTCTCAGTCCTCTGACAGACATCGCATGCCCTATAATATTCTTGGAATCTTGTGCACAGTTGGCCACCATAGCCCAGCTCGTAGGATCTTTTACGCAGTCTCTCTTCCACCATGATTTCCTCTAGCAACTCCTCCATGTGCTTCAGTGAGGATGCTTTGTCTTTCATAATATGGTAAATGCCTACACAAAATGAAAAAATCATCTGATCCCATTTTATACAAGTGCCCTGTAATGATAGAAAAATCCACAGCCTTGACCACCAATTATTTCTTTTGATGCACCGTATATCCTTCAAGAGTTGTTCTTGTAGACAGGAATTGGATTATATACACAAAATGTTCATCTGCAACACGCACAACAAAGAGCTACGCATCAAGTAATCCTTCATTAAGACTTGTAGGTTCTTTTCCATTCTCAATCCGTGAAAGGTGATCCGGTCCAACATTTAATATTCCTGGCTTCACAATTACTTCAAGGTTGTACTCCTGAAATAGCAGTAACCACCTACAAATTCCCCCCATCAACATAGGCTTGTTCAAAGCGTAATGGTCGATGTACATTTTGAAGTGCGCACCCAACAAAAAATTCCTGAAATTCTGCAGCACATATACCATCACCAATCTTTTGTGATCCATGGTTTAATAATTCTTCCCTGCCTTAGACAAATTTCTGCTTACAAATGCAATCAGGTGGTCGATATCTCATGTGCCTAGTTGCGTTAACACTACGCCTAATGCTATGCAGGACGCATCTACATGTACATGGAATTATTTCTTCCAATCGGGGAACACTAGAATAGGTGTTGTAACCATTTTTTCCTTCAACACATCTAATTTTTTCTGGAAATCATCATCCCAACAAAACATCGCATCTTTCTTCAATAATTTTTCCATGGGTGCAGATGTGTGCATATGCCTTGATGAACTTCCTATAGTATCATGTATGGCCCAATGTTGCGCGGAACTGTTTTACATTCCCTAGAGGCTCCAAATTGATAATCACTACAATTTTGGCAAGGTCCACCATTAGCCCTTGCTTACAAACGACGTGGCCCAAAAGTGTCCCATAGGTATGCAAAATATGCACTTCTTCAGATTAAGGGATATCTGATACTTCCTACAAGTATCCAACATTAGGAGAAGACTTTCAACGTGTTTTTTCACTAATCGAAACATTGTCCAATCATCAAAGTAAACTTCCAAAAGCTTATGAATAAATTCCTTAAAGGCTGCATCTACCACCCTTGATCCAAGTGGATCTCTATACACCAGTATGAAAAAACTCAAAAATTCAAAGTGGCATAAAGTCAATTAACTTGACATCAGATCGAAGTACTCGTCGCCCTGATTCCAATGGTGCAAACAACACTCCAATTTGAGTCCGTATGAAGAAGATAGAAGTAGTCAAAGTTCAGGGTTGACTTACACATGTCGCAGGCTTAAGGCGGGCACAATCTGGCAAGAATCCGGCACCGGAATCTGGCCAATTTTCCAAGAAAAATTGTGGGTCTATTAATTCGCCTAATATCCTCTAAGGTTTGAGATTTTTTTTTTAAATGGGTTATAAGTTGGGTGGCAGGCCATGACCCCCGCCACCCCCGGTGGAACCATAACCAAATATGTTGTTTTTAAAACAAAAAAAATATAAAAATGGGGCGGGCGGCCATGACTCTACCATCCCTGGAACATGCATAACATATGTATTAAAAATGGTTTTGGGGAGCGGGTTGTCAACCCCTCTGCCCCTCCACACCTTAACGTTAACACGAACAGCCGACCGGACCAGTAGACCCGCCTCCCATTTCAAACATGTAACCGTTATGTAATAAAAATAGGGAGGGGAGGGATTTGATCCCCTGCCCCCTTCTAACTGATTTTCCTTACTTACCAATGTGCCAAATGGCCACCATTGGTAGATCTGGCCGCAAAACATTATATCAACCTTTCTGCACAGTGTGTCTGGGTAGGTAGAGTGCGGCACAGATTTTGAGACAAAGGAGGTGGAACCTTGAGCAGGCCTATGGTAGGGGGCAGAGCCTTGCCTCAGCACAATTTTCCAGAGGGCCAGTTTTGGTCCAATTTCAAAATTGGGTAAGTTTTATATCAATTTTGCACCTCTCGGCAATAGGAACTCAATGGTGATGCTAGTTTCTACAATAGAGCTCTCCATTTCTTGTCCATTTTCCATATTGGAGGTATAAGACTCCTTTTGTAAATGTTGATTGTACTTCTTCTTTCTCATGCCACTTAATGAATGAAGGCCTCCCCATTAATCGAGCATGGCCCGAAGACGTAGTCCAAAGGGGACGAACTTCGTTATCAAGACTCTTGTCTTCTTTTCATGTTTTTTTATGTGTTTATCCTCTTCTCTCGTGCACACATTAAATTTTTATGGTTAGGCTGCAATTTATCCATGTATTTCTTTAATACGTCTATAAGCAAAAGATCTTGGATCAAGTGGTATCAGAGTAGCTCTTTGTAGATGTGAATTGCATGTTTATATGCTAACAAGAAACAAGCTCTGAAGAGGTGAAGGGAAACTAAAGTCTTTCAATCCCAAAGCGGGGCATGCACATCGAAGGAGAAACATGGCAGATGAAGAGGCACATTATGAAGAAGAACGCAATTACCGAAAAACCTTCTATACAATGGTAGAAAAGGTCGATCAATTTCTTTCAAGGTTGGAGAAAGAAGAAGAGATAAATCCAGAAGAACAAAGTTCAGTGCATGAAAATGGTGGATAAGGACCCCCTCCTTCTCCTTCCTTGAGTGAAAGTTTCTCTTATTCTTCTCACCATCATCCTAGGAATTCAAGAAATGCATCTAAGAGACCTTTCCTTAAATTAGATGTCAAATTTGATCTTCCCATGTATAACAGTGAAAGTAATGCTAAAAAGCTTAAAAATTGGATTAGTCATATTGAATTCTATTGTAAAATTCAACAGATCGAAGAGGACAAGGCAAAGATCCAGTTGGCATCCCTTCAACTGAGTGGTACCGCTCTCGTTTGGTGGGAGAGAAAATTGCAGGGCAACACGAATCTGGGTAACCTTCTCTCCTCATGGCCAAATTTTGTGTCTGCATTGAAAAAGAAATTTTACCCTTTGGGCTATAGGCAGAAGGGATTAATAGAATGGAAACACCTAAGGCAAAGCAAAGGTAAAAATGTGAAAAAATTTACTGAAGAATTTAGAAGACAAGCATTGAATTTAAGCGTATCCTTAGATTCACCAGAGATTGTAACTAAGTATATCGAGTCTTTAAATAGTTACATAAGGCATTCATTATTATTATTTGAACTTGCTACTATCGATGAGGCTAGTGTGAAAGCCATGCATATTGAAAACAATGGGATGCACGCGCAAAATGACCACCAAAAAAGAGCAGCAACAACCAAGAGGAGAGGAACAAAACCCTCTTGTACACATTGTGAGAAAGAGGGACATGATGAAGAGAATTGTTGGAAACTTCACCCTGAGTTGAGACCTAAGAGAAATGACAGAAAGGAGAAGTAGAAAACCACCGCCACCATGAAACAAGATCAAACATCTTAGTCAGAAGAAGACAAGATGGTCACGGCTACAGGTTTTGCACAAAGTAGACCCATTGACTTGGGATCAGATTCTGGTGACGAAAGGAGGATTATAGCTCTTGGAATAGCAACAGACGGACCCATCAATCTGGGTTCTGATTCAAGTGATGAAGCAAAAATTTCAATAGATACTGTACCAAAGATTGAAAGGGAACCCAATGTGGTAGGGCTCGAGGAACTTAAGGAGACCAACCAAAACCTTCAAGAAGAAAATGCTAAGTTAAGGAGGCTCCTACGAGAAGCAGAGGAGGAGAAACAGAGGTTGTTATGCCAGTTGCAAGCTAAGAACGAGACCTTGGGAAGATTACAGCCTAACCCCCTTGAGGTAAAAAATAGTTCTTCGGTTCCATGTACTTTTCCTGATGATGATTTTGTTGCTTTTGAAAAGTATACTACAGGTATTGGGTCCAAGTTGTTGAAGAAGATGGGCTATAGGGAAAGGGTCTCGACATTAATGGCCAGGACATCATGAACCCCATCAAAGTAGAGGAAATGCCTCATCATGTAGGACTCGGTTATGTCAGGAAGGATGTTGGGGAAAGCTTCAAAGTAGTTAGTGATCAGTCAATGACGGATGACGAGACTTCCTCCTTCTATTCCAGTGATAGTAAGGGCTCCATGAACCCTTATCAAAGGAACACCAAAGAGAAGCACTTCAAGAGGACCCAGAAGGTTTAGAGAAAGAAAAATACTTGTAGTCGCTGCAACAAAGAGGGACATCAGGAAAGCACATGCCAAATTCTCCACAGCCAGAAAACAGAAATAGAGAATCCAGTCGGTGACAACGGTCAAACACATTCATGGTGGTCTGCTTTATTAAGGAAATGACATTTTTTTAATAGTAGTTTGTATGGCCTCGATTTGTAAATCATGCGTTGCAAGTAAATGTAAAAGTGATGATGTGTTGCCATCACTTCAAAATGCAATGATGATTTTTTTAGGCCTTCTTGTGAATAGTTGAAGTATTTATTGTTATTTTGTAATCCTTGACCAAAGAATGTGTGATATAAACTCTTGGCAAGTGAGGGATTGTTGAGTCATGAATGAGTGTAGAAGATGTACTAGTTTCATGTGCAAATGATTGAAAGTGTGGTTTAGCAAGGACATAGGTCATATGTTGAATAGTGTTAATGCTTTTGGTGGTCCAAAATCTATCAATGGGGAGGATTGATCCAAGTGGATCTCCAGATACTAGTGGCATGAAAAAACCCAAAAATTCAAAGTGGCAGAAATTCGATTAACTTGACATAAGATCGAAGTACTCGTCGCCCTGATTCCAACGGTGTGAACGAAACTCCAATCTAAGTCTGTATGAAGAAGATAGAAGCATTCAAATTTCAGGGTTGACTTACCCATGTCGGAGGCTTAAGGAGGATGTAATTTGGCAAGAATACGGCATTGGAATCCAGCCAGTGTTCCGAGAGAAATTGTGGGTCTGTTAATTTTCCTAATACCCTCTAAGGTTTGAGATTTTTTTTAAATGGGTTATAAGTTGGGTGGCAGACCATGACCCCCACCACCCCCAATCGAACCATAACCTAATATGTTGTTTTCAAAAAAAATATATATATAAAAATTGGGCAGGCGGCCATGACCCCGCCGCCCCCGGAACAACCATAATATATGTATTAAAAATGGTGTTGGGGGCCGGGCTGTCAACCCCGCTACCCTTCCACACCTTAACACTAACACGAACTGTCAGTGGAGGTCTAGGGGAGTGGTCCATTGGACCGGAAAACCTGCCTCCCATTTCAAACATGTAACCATTATGTAATAAGAATAGGGAGGGGCGGGATTTGATCCCCCAACCCCTCCTCAACGATTTTCCTTACTTTCCAACGAGCCAAACAACCTCCATTGGTAGATCCACCTATAAAACATTATATCAAACTGTATGCATAGTGTGTCCGGGTAGGCAGAGTGCGACACGAATTTTGAGATAGAGGAGGCAGAACCTTGAGCAGGCCTGTGGCAGGGGATGGAACCTTGCTTGAGCACAATTTTCTAGAGGGCCAGTTTTGGTCCAGTGTCAGAAATGGGAAAGTTTTATATCGATTTTGCACCTCTTAGCGATAGAAACTCAATGGTGATGCTAGTTTTTGCAATAGAGCTCTCCATTTCTTGGCCATTTTCCAGATTGGGGTTATAAGACTCCTTTTTAAAATGTTGATTGTACTTCTTCTTTCTCATGCCACTTAATGAATGAAGGCCTCCCCATTGATCAAGCAGGGCCCAGAGACGTAGTCCAAAGGGAATGAACTTTGTTATCAAGCATCTTGTCTTATTTTCATGTTTTTTATGTGTTTCTCCTCTTCTCTCATGTGCACATTAAATTTTTTGGTTAAGTTGCAATTTATCCATGTAATTCTTTAATACATCTATAAGTGAAAGATCTTGGATCAACCCTAGAAAATATCGCAAGAGCATTCTTAAGTCCAAAGGGCATAGTTGTATACTGAAAAGAGCCCCATTATGTAATGAAGGTAGTATTACTTCTATCTTCCAGCGCAATATTGATTTGGTGATATCCTAAGAACCCATTTGTAAAATAGTACGCTTCTTGACCACCAAAGTTCTCCAATACTTCATCTGTGAACAACGTAGGGAAGGGATCAAGTACATAAGCATCATTCATCTTCCTTATATCTACGTAGATTTAGATTCCATCCTTTATCTTCTTCTCCTAAACCACCATAGGACTAAACCAATCTAATTCTTCTACAAGTTTAATAATTCCTATTGTGAGCATCTTATTCAGTACTTCACACACTTTTTCTTTGTATTTAGGATTCAATGGTATGGATGTTGCTTTACCGGGTTCACATCTAGCTTTAGATTGATCTTCATAACACCCAAATCACCTACTATCCCTTTTAGAGCAGAGAAATTTCATGGAAACAAGTCATGATATTCTAGTAATAGCTCTGTGACCTTGTCAACAATGTCCTCATCCCAGTAATCACCTATATTCTCGAACTTTGGTTGTTCTTCCGACCCAATGTTCACTTGCTTGGTATTCAATGGCTTAGAAATTTTAGGAACCTCTACCTTAGGCCTGACAACTTCACACTATCCATCTGACTCAGGGATACTGATATTCCTGGGGTCTTCCTCGCATTCTGTTGATGCCTCGAAAATCGTTGCAACAACATTGGGGGATAACCACCTAGTCCAGACCTTAGTACAACTCCTTTTCCGTTTGGGATGGTGGCTCCGACTGGATATAACGGGACCAATTTCCCGATAATGAATAAAAGGGATGGATGAGTGATGAGTTGTCTGTTCTAATGATAGGCGGATAGCTTATTCTATCAACAAAAATACGAAAACTTAATACTAATCCCGGGAACAACTATTCATTTGAAATGCAACGTTTAATAATCCTTATCTATTAACAGGCATATAGATGACTCTGTAAAATAAAAAAAGATATTCAATCATTTAAATATTACTTCATTTAAATAGTGAAACGAAGCGATTAACACAAATTACTGCATTCATCATTTATATCATCGATACATATACGATTGAAAGAAAAACATGCTATAAATAGCCAATAGTGGGATGCATAAAGGATGTTGTTAAAACACATATATATAAGCGATAATAGCGAGAGCGATCAAATGACAATTCACATAACAGGAATGAGTTCAGACATAGATAATAGTACCATATGAGCTGCTTAATCAATCCCGAATATCAATCGCTATTTGAAATTCTTCCTTCAACACATAAATGCTTTCAAACAAAGAAAGTAGTGCACATTTGTATAAAAACCTTCCTTATCAAAATCAGAATAATTGGTCCAGTTTCATAAAAGAATATCCCTGAAGTACAATAGTGCAACTTCAGGGTTTAAGTCATATACAAAACTTTACGACCCTTTCTAAATGCATGAAAGGGTCTATAAATACTACTAAGCTAAAAAAATCTATGAAACAAAATCCTACTAAATTGGCATCAATTAATACTATCTATCTCCTTGGGGGCGATCTGGCAGTTGGCGATGTGAATCATGACTCAGGCTGCTTGCCTTTAAACCTGAGCTGGCTTATCGCAAGCATTGGCTCCACTTCGGGTGGTCTGTTGAGGCGCAAGCTAAGTTGGGCAGCAAAGGTGGCTTCTTGAATATCGGGTATAATATACCCGATTGCATCTGTGAGGCGTTTGAGGGTGGCTCTCTGGCTATGCGGCTTCACTAAGAAGAACCAATAGGCATCCCACGTCAAACTGTTGATCCCCGCAATTAACCTTCCATTTTTCTCCAGCTCTGGGTAGCATGAATTCTCCAACATCTTTGTTGCTGTTAATTGGCCTGGAGTACATTGAGAAATCATGTTAGACAATTAAAGAGTATTATTTACCAATTCAACCAAATTACTAGTGGTTGCCTTGCATCTTAAAATCACTCTTTCTGCCTTCATTAACTGTGATTCCCATTCTGTGAATAATATTTCCTTATGTGATTCCAGAATCCTTGGTAGGTTAGCTACCTGTCCCTGATCGGAATCTTGTCATTCCAGAAAATTTGTCAATGTTTCTTCGGCCTGATCCAAATCTGTCCTTGCCTTTTCTACTTTTTTGCTTATGGATGCCACTAAGTCACACAATGGCTCTGCCTGGGTGATTTGCTGACACAAGAGCTTCATTTGATTTATCAATGATTTATTTAATTGAAATGCCTCTGCTTTAAACTCATCTACCTGAGGGAGCTTTTTCATTTGCTCAATTTGAGCTGATAATTGAGTGATTTGCTCATCTTTGGATTTTAACATTCCCTCAGTTGATGTTTTTAATTGCGCCAATGCTGCCGATAGCTCTTTTTGCTTTTGGATTGCGCTATCGTCAATCCTCTGTTTTTCTTCCTGCAATTGCTTAGTCAGCTGATTATTATTTTGTTGTTGTACTAGCAATTGCTGTTCTGCCTTCTGCTGTGCTTCCGATAATTGAGCCTGTAGCGAAAAGATGTCTTGATCATTTGCCTTTAATAGACTGCTCACCTCCGATGCTTTATCTATTGTCGCCGCCGAATAAGCTCCAGCGTATTGCGATAGCTTTGTCAAGTCATCGGAGGGGTCAAATTCTTCTTTCCATACCACGTTGCCCGTCATTGTTAATTCAGGGAATAAATAAGGTTGATCAGTCCTTATCCTCTTCCTCTGTCATTTCACTACAGCTTTATGCTTAGGGATGTAGAAGACATCCAAGGGAGGAATCTCTTCTATCTGCAAAATGATTTCGCCCGATGGGTCCTTTGGAATTATCTCCGCTTATTTTAATTTGGGTGGGTCATTGGTTTCACCCGAAACCTGCTTTGATGTTGCTTCCTGTGTGTCACCCTCTTTTGAAACCTCATCATCCGTAGAGCATTATAGATTGCCGATGATTGAATTGAATTGCTTCCATTCCTGGAGCAATTTCGGATCAATCTGTGTATCATCATTAACTTTTGAACCGCTCTGTTCTTACGTTTTCGCCTGGGCCTCTTCCTGTCTCTGCAAGTTCGCCTGGGTTTCTTCCTGTCTTTGGTCATGCACTTCCTCCTACTGCTTTGATGTAATAGGAGGTTCTTTATCACGTCACTGCTCAGGCTCGCTTGATTTTGTTGTTGGAGTAGTCGCTAACAGGTCTAGAGGCAGAGTTTGCAACCTCTGCTCTCTAAGTCTGTTAAATTCGACCAGCCCCTCATCGTTGTATTCATTTATGGCGAGCGATTTAACTTGATATAGCGACTCAGCCGATGCGAACAAGTCCTCAAATCTGTCTTCTTTGTGCTCGAACTTGGCCAATTTGGCCTGGTCGAGTGCATTGTAGGCGACTTTTTTCGGATCGAATCGCCGGCTCGGTAGAGTTGCCAGGGTCAGTGAATTTATTTTCTCAGCTTCTTTTTCTGCATGTTTGAGATCATGCAGAGTGTAGATACCAATTCGCAAAGGAAAGGAGGGCCAGATGTGCTTCTTTGCTTTCTTCAGAGTTTGTGTAACCCCATCGGCGTTGATCTGATAGGCTATTTCCCTGGCAAGTAGTTTATCAGGGATGTATAGAGGAAGAACATGGGGCTTGGCTTGACTGCCAAAAACTTTGATATAGGTGAACTTTTCTTCTCCAAACCAACTCCCTATGGCAGTTAAATCCACCCCCGCTTGGTCAGAAATCTTAGGGGCAGGCTTATTGAAAATGGAATAATGAATTGGCAACATGAAACCGTTGCATATTTGATACAAATGGTGTTCGTAGTTGGTCTTCCACAAATTTTGATGGTATATGTGGACGGGTGCGGGGTCTTGCGACGTCCACCTCCATCCGAGCACAGGAAATTCAGAATTAAAACACAAAACATCTAATACATAGGCACTGTAATAAAACAGGGGAATGAACCTCTCAGTGACGCGAGAGTTGAATATGAAATTAAGAATGGCAGTTGCTAACTTATCAGATAGTATATCCGCCCAATCCATTATTTCGCCACTACATGCCGCCTCCATTAAGGGGACCATTTCTATGGTAAAATTGGCAGAATCATGTAATCC
>APFE030340431.1:6385-36986 GCA_000404065.3 Pinus taeda
CCACCACTACACAATCGGCGCAACGAAGTGGGGGCTCCGCCCCCCCTCTAACCCCCCGGTTCACTACGTAGGTTAGTCGTGGAAAGAATATAACAAAACCCAACAAAAATCTAGGTAGATCAACCCGAAGGGATCCGCTATGGCCGCTACATCCATGAGAAAATCCGCTAATCCAGGTAGATCAACCCGAAGGGATCTACCCACTGACCAAACTAGCAAGGCCTAACCCCAAGGGCGTCGAGGAGATTTGACCCTCTGACCTCCCAATAAGCGAGGTACTTAGCAACAGGTACTTGACCAACTGAGTTATCCCTTGAGGCTAGCGTAAATGACTAATTATTTTAATGTTGATCATAATAAAATATTTCATTGTTGTAAGAGGACTAATTAAAATTCAAAAAGTTCAAGGAGATATGCATTTTATTTAATTATTAATATCAAATTAAAATGCAACATTTAAAAATATATAATTAATAATAAAATATTCAATGTGACTAATAAATAAAATTTTTAATATTGAGGGTTAATTAATATTGTAATGTATTCATAAAATAATTAATAACAAAAAACTCATTTTTATGTGGAAAATGTATTTCCATAGATAACTATTTCAAGAAAATATTTAAATGTCTATATATTATATATGATTAAAAAAAGCTTATATATTATTATATAAAGCAATTTTTTTGGTCTGTTTTGTTTGAAATTAATAAAAGATATGTTAGAATCTATGTAGTTTACACAATCCAAGTTCTCAAGTAAATTTTGAAGACATTGCACTCATTTTTTACATTAAAAAATATAATTT
This sequence comes from Pinus taeda, assembly GCA_000404065.3. Lineage (NCBI taxonomy): Eukaryota > Viridiplantae > Streptophyta > Pinopsida > Pinales > Pinaceae > Pinus > Pinus taeda. The sequence goes on from APFE030340431.1 coordinate 7,194, forward strand.
AAATAATGAAAAATTTCAGGTAGTCTGTGTGTGTGTATATATATATTACAAATCGATTAGGTTTCCAGCTATGTTGTGTGCAATTTTTTAGTCAAAATGTTCACTGTAAACAAGGTTTTCCTTGGAGCTACAAGATAGTCTTGCTCCCCCGAAAAAAATCATATATAATCTCTCTCTCCAAGATTTAAATCCAATTTAACCAACACAAACTTGTACGTGTACGCTAAATTGATCATGTGTGCACAAATTTGTTGTTAGTTCCAAGTATTGAAGTTAGGTTTCTAATTAAAGAGTCGATCCTCATATCCCATGGATGAAAACATACATGCAAACAAAACAATCACCGTGATTACTCTCAATAAGAATTTGAAGCACTGTACATATGGATTTTTATCCAAAATGCTCAAGAAGCACTTAGAGGAAGAAAAGTCTTCATCGATATCCCCTTCTTCAAAACCCTGGGGTATATAGAAACTGTCCTTTGGAATTTTCCCGTACACAATTATATTTTATATCCAAATTTTTGTTACATTAATTTTAATAAAAAAAAATGATTGAAAATGGTCTATATTTGTTTTACCTCTAGTTTGGTGCATAAGAAGTGAGTTCTTATTTTAATAAAAAAAATTACAAGCTAAATGAGTATGTTTAAGTAGATGAGGCAGAATATATACCTCTAGTTCCATGCATAACATTAGAAAAGAAAGCATATGTTCCATCCACAGTTCGTTATTCCCTAATGGTATCCCATAACCAAAATATCGATTCATATAACGCGTTCATCACAAGCTATAACATTATGGATGTTTATTGGCACACTCACACCCAAAAATAAATAGAGATATTGGTACTTTGTAAAAATGTTGTACCATCATATAAAATTCCATTTACAAAAATTACATTGGCACATATAACAATGATTTCCCATTACGAAGAAATACTAAACCTATAGCAATATTCAACATTCAACATTTAAATACTAAAATACTCCAGATAAATGTTCCACCCAACCATACACTCTATTGCGCTTATTCTTTTTATGCTAGGCCACCCCAATTGAGGCTATGATACCACTAAGGAAAATTAGAACATTTTTATGGAATTATTCTATCTTAGGACAAAAAGTTGCCTATCCCATTGTTTCGCCACTAATTTTTTTTTCTTGGAACAACACAACTATTTTGGTGACCCATTACTTTCCTTACATAGAAAAATGAGAATACCTTCCTTATCTACTCAATATTCCCTCAAAAGTCTTTGAGCTCTCCCTTTATGTGTACATATAGGGTCTAGATACTATCCATTAACTCCAACAACATTTACTTAATTCTTGACCTTTTTCAAGTTTTAAAGGCTTCCTTGCTTGGTTGTTCAACCCACACTATGCTTCCCTCCTTAGATTCTATCCATGCCTTCTCCTTCAAATAGCTTGATATATTTTCTAGATCCCTTTCCAACCTAATTTTTTAATCTCTCTACGTTCTCCCTTTCTAGAATTCGCTTCTTTTCCAAGGAATTATCTTCTAACCATTTGAATCTCTTCCGTATATATTTTCATAATCTATACATATTTTTGTAGTTCTCATCACATGAATTCAAAATGGTCTCTATCATTCCTTGATAAGCCTCCTAGTATGAATCAATACCTCTAAAACTACTTTTATGGATGCTAGCATCAACCAAGAGAGAATGAATTTACCTCTCCCTCTATGTATTTCTCTCTTATAACCTACTTCTCTTCCATAAGATTTTCCTTCTATATTGTGTCTAGCCCTATGCATCTCTCTTCAATATTCTTTGCATGAGTTCATAATGGTCCTACACCATTCATGCGAATTTGAAATGGCCTCCACCATTCACCTTAGAACCAAAATTAATTACGTAATTTAGGTGATCATTGTATTGTATTATGTTGCTTGTCTTAGTCTAATAATGACCAATAATTAATAATTCCTTCTTCCCTACAACTATTCACATACATGCCTCTAAAGACTCCTCTATACAATCAATTTCATGCATCCAATCATGATTTTGTTCCCTCCCCATCAATCACATGTGTGGGGGGTATAATGATGAATGAATGAATAAAAAAATCACCTCGTCCCCAACACCCCACGAGACCTCATTTTCCCCCTTATTGTGAGGACATGATTTTTTTCAAAGAAAATGTGAGAAAATCTAGGTTTTACCACTCCTCTCACAATTCCCATGATGAAGGTACTTACCACCTCGATTCGTAATTATGGAAGGTGTACATCTCCACAACCACCACATGTGTTCCATGATTAGTAGTTAAGATTTCTAGATTTTTAGTAAGGAATATGGTGATGAAGGAAACAAAGTAAAGTTTGGAAAAATGGAAAACTAAGGATTATTGGGCATGTAGAACCCACTAGTACCCTCTCACATTTCCCATATCCTACTATCATAACTCCTTTTTATGTGCTCCTATCTCAGGTAGCTCTATTATTTTATTAAATTCAAGAAAGGTAATACTTACATTACTCAATGTACCATAATTTTTTTTTCCTTGTGGTGTAAATAAAGCATGGTAATTAAAATATACATGCTAAATAAAGTTGAACATTTAATCATAATTAAGTATAGTTAATCAATGGGATTCAATACTAGGACATTCTATCATATCTCCTTTCGAATAACACAATCATAAATCTTCTCTTCTCATTAAAAACACTTCTTTTTATCATTCTTCAGTTGTATTTGCAATGCCATCCCATTCACTATCTTGTTATACCACTAGACTTCAACATTCCAACATATGCCTATGTTAGTAATCAAGTAAGCATACATATTGTAACAATTATCAAGAAACACTTATCTTATGCAAAAGCTTTCTCAATTCCATGATGTAAGCATCTATTCAAATATATGTACGTATTTTTTATTTAATACTTATCTTTATTGATATGCATCTATCCCATATAATGGCTCCATAGGAAATAATTAACTTCATTATACTTTCTAACCCACTCACAAGGTTCTAGCCACCATCCGACATGAACATTTAAGTTTCCTCCTCCTTGATACACTAACCCTCTAGGCTTATATGTCCCCTTCTCTACTAAACAATCCCTTAGACGAGAAATATTGTCATGAATTTCTCATGTAAGGAGAGCACTAACTACTAGACATCCACCAGTAGTATATAACGTGCGGTAATCACATGGTTCCTTTGTCCTAACAATGGCCTTTATTCGAGGGTTTCCATCTTCAATAGCCATCATCTACCATGTATCATACACATACATTTACCATAGATATATTCATAATAATACAACTTATAAATTCCAAGTCTAATTCATAAAAAATATCATATTTCATAAGTATGAGATTCCTTCTCATAGTGTTTAGCCCTTGTGTGTTGTAGCACCTAATCTTTCTTACAAAATCACACTCATTTTCATATTTGAGACGATTATACCAACAACCTAAACTTTTCAATCAACCAAATAAAAGTGAGTATCTATGCATATAATCCTTTATTTCAATATTTACTACCATCCATGAGGTGTTCTCAGAATAATATTAACAAACTAATAATTCAATAATTTTTAGTTGTTAATCATACTCAATGTGATGGAACTATGATTTAACGTACATGGGTTACTTAACATACTACTAGTACAAGATGAAACTAAATATTTATTCCAATAAACCAATGTGCCATTACTCATGATCACATCTACTCAATATATCTTTGTTGCTTGATATCAAAATACTACATTTCTATACCATGTATTCCACCACCATTAGTTGGAAAGTCTAGCTGACACCTCAACACATCATCTAATCACCTCCCAGCTATACCTTAGGAATACTACAAGGAACTTCGCTTCCATACTCTATATTACCTTAGGAACACTCTCCTTTATAGGTGCTCCTCACTATTTGCAAGAAGGTTAAAGTCTACAACACTAATATAAGCAGGGAGACAATTGGACACTTGTCTAGTATTATATCCTTCCATATCCATCAACAATATGGTCTCACACATTAGCTCTATTGGCATTCACTTTGATGTGTTATACAAATTCATAACATGATTATGTTACCCATTCACTGATTGTCGTGTGACTCAATCATGAGATACTAATTCATGGTTGAATCAAAAGGATTATAACAATATTGCATAGAAAAATATTCTTCCTTCATTATATCCCACCTAGGTATCATTATCATACATGCATTCCATCATAAACAAATAAATGAATATATAAATTATTCCTAAAGGAATATTTACTCCAATCATTCCAAGTCATATATGTTGCCATGATTAATTTCCATACTTGGATAGTTTCCTTTAGCTTTCCTGACGTTGCTTAATCAGTTGATGTGTTGGGTGTGGAGCCTGATTATCTTCCTTATTCAGAGGTATTGCCACATTGGACCCCATTTTGTAATGTGGCGGCAACACCACCTGTAAAATGTATGCCACCAGGGGGTCCAAGGGGGGGGGGAGGAGACGGCGATTATTTGGAGCCCCCCCGGTGGGGGATCAGGGGCAGCACCCCCGAAGCTAAAAATAGATGTAGAATTTTCTTGTAAAATGTTTTAATTTCGTAGTCAATCTGGTTCGTTCATTAGGCAGATATATGGCAGTAGAAGTTATGTTTAATTTAGGGTTTTAAGCCCTAGAAGGCAACCCCTCACTATATATGAGGGAATTGTATTGTGTCTATGTAGATATGTATTTTGAGCAAGAAAGAGAGAGGAGATTGTGTGAGAGTGAAGAGGGAATTATAGTGGAACTGCTATAGGTTGTATCTCTTCATTTTGCTAGATAATATAAAAGGAAGGACTGGTTGTTTCTTTGTGGACGTAGCCCAAATTGGGTGAACCACGTATATCTATGTCTCTCTTGTTTTAGGTGTTTTCTATGTTTATATTATTGTAATATATAATTTCTAACAACTGGTATCAGAGCCGAAGGTCTATTTGGCTGATAAACTTGTAGGAGAGAAGGGTTCCTGGTTCAAGTGGGAGCAATGGCAGAAGATGGTAGGTTTAGGGTCGAAAAATTTAACAGCCAAAACTACCAGTTGTGGAAGATGCAAATGGAAGATTATCTATATTAGAAATATCTATACCTACCATTGAGCGGAAAGACAAAGAAGCTGACAGGTATGACAGAGACATAATGGGATATTCTCGACAGAAAGGCTTGGAACAATATGGTTGTATTTAGCAGCGTTGGTAGCCTTTAATATTTCAAAGGAAATGAAAACATAGGGTTTAATGTCGGCATTGGCCAAATTATATGAAAAACCCTTGGCCTCAAATAAGGTATTTCTTAATCAAATTCAAGCTTCTGTGATCCATATTTTGATTATTTGGAAACATTTTCAGAAGAAATCACATTGGTAGATTTAGGCCTAAATCTACCAATGTGATTTCTTCTGAAAATGTTTTCAAATAATGAAGTTATTTCTTATGAAGCATTTCTTTAATATGAAGATGTTAGAAGGTGGATCTGTTGCTGATCATTTAAATGAATTTGATACAGTTACCAGTCAATTAAGTTCTGTAGGGGTAACTTTTGATGATGAAGAGAGGGCTATGTTATTTCTGTGCTCATTGCCAAAAAGTTGGAATGGTTTAGTTATGGCCATTAGTAACTCTATCTCTGGATCTAGTACATTAAAGTTTGATGATGTTTTCAGTGCAATCCTTAGCGAGGAAATGTGACGAAAAAGCTCCAGTGACACATCGGGTAATGCTTTGATTGCAGATACTAGGGGAAGAAAAATGGAAAGAGGAAAGAGCCTAGGATAGCGCAGTAAGTCAAGGAAAGGCAGATCCAATTCCAAATCAAGGACAGTGTGCTGGAAATGTGGGAATAAAGGACACCTGAATAAATATTGCAAGTCTCAAAAGGGAAAAGAAGGAGACGCACAACAAGAAAACAATCATGAAGCGAATGTGATAGGTGATGTGTTGCAAGATGCTTTGATTCTTTCATTAGAAAATGTTATTGATGCCTAGGTGGTAGATTCAGAGGCCTCATTCCATGCCACACCTGATAGGAAACATTTTCATGATTATCTTCAAGGAGATTTTGGATAGGTTCGATTGGGTGATGATAAACCCTATAAATCATTGGAATGGGTATAGTTTTCATGAAATAGCAGAATGGAAATCAATGGCTATTGAAGGAGGTAAGGCATGTTCCAAATCTGAAGAAGAATCTGATTTCAACAGGGCAGTTGGGAGGTGAAGGCTGTGTAACTACTTTTACAGATAAAACCAGGAAGGTCACTAAAGGATCCCTGGTAATAGAAAAAGGAGAAAAGGTTGGTACATTGTATTTATGCAATGGTATTTCTAATTCTGTTAATACTTTAACCTCTACAGGAGAAGATATGGCATTGTGGCATCATAGGCTTTGGCACATGAGTGAGAAGGGGATGAAGATTCTTCACTCAAGAAATTCGTTGCCAGGTTTGAAGCATGTTGATTTAGAATTCTGTGAAAATTATGTTTATGGAAAAAAGAAGAGAGTCAGAATCCTCAGAGTTGGGAAAGAAAAGAAGAGTGAAAAATTAGAGTTTGTGCATATAGATGTATGGGGACCTTCTCAGGTATCATCTCTCACTGGATATCGTTATTATGTTACTTTTATTGATGATGCAACCACAAAAACCTAGATTTATTGTAATAGAAATAAATCTGATGTATTTGATACTTTCAAGAAATGGAAAGCTTTGGTCGAAAATGAGACAGGAAAAAGGTTGAAGTGTCTCAGATCAGATAGTGGAGGTGAATATTGAAGCAAAGAGTTTGATAGGTATTGTTTAGAGAATGGAATTTGTAGAGAGAAGACAGTTCCAGGAACACCACAAGAAAATGGTGTGTCAGAAAGGATGAACAGGACAATCATGGAGTGTTGCAAGGTGCATGAGATTGCATGCAGGATTGCCTTTACAATTTTGGGCAGATGTTGTAGATACTACTATTTATCTAATAAAAAGAGGGCCTTCAAGTTTCTTGGATGGTGGTATTCCAGAGGAGGCATGGACAGGTAAAAAGGTAAACTACTCATTTTTAATGACTTTTGATTTTGAAGCCTTTGTCCACATTAATAAAGAAAATAGAATAGAGCTTGAGGAAAAATCAAAGAAATGTACCTTTATTGGATATGGTGTTAATAATTTTGGTTATCGCTTTTATGATTATGAAATACACAAAAACATTAGGAGCATACATGTCATATTCAATGAAAAGGTTTTGTATAAGGATCAAATGCAGGAAAACAAACAGGAAAAAGAAAACAAAGAATATAGAGTACTTGATGAGACCACAAGAAAAGTGAAGGTGCCTGAAAATCATAATGATCAACAAGCATAACAACAACAACAAAAAGAACCTCAAACACCTAAAAGTGGTGTTAGAAGATCTACCAGGATAAGTAGACCCCTTGAATGACACTCTCCTTCATTATATTATGTATTGTTGACTAATTCCAGTGAACCAGAATGTTATGAAGAAGCAGTGCAGGTAGAAACCAGGAAGAAGTAGGAGCAAGCCATGAAAGAAGAGATTGAATCCTTAGCACATAACCAGAATTGGGACTTAGTCAGATTGCCTGTAGGTAAAACAACATTGCAAAATAAATGGGTTTACAGGTTGAAGGAAGAAGATGGAGGTAGAAAAAGGTATAAATCTAGACTCGTTGTGAAGGGGTTTGCACGGAAAAAGGGTATAGACTTTGATGAAATATTTTCTCCTGTTGTTAAAATGACTTCAATCAGAACTATTTTAAGTCTAGTAGCGGCTGAAGATTTGCATCTTGAGCAGCTAGATGTAAAGACAACCTTTCTCCATGGGGATTTGGAGGAAGATATATATATATATATATATCTATATAGATATGCAACAACCACAAGGATATGAGGTAAAAGGGAAGGAGAAAATAGTGTGCAGGTTGAAGAAGAGCTCGTATCACTTAAAATAGGCTCCAAGGCAGTGGTATCTAAAATTTGACAGGTTTATGTCTGAACAAGGTTATACTAGATGTCACTCTGATCATTGTGTTTATCTCAAAAGGCAAAATGATGGCGAATGTATTATATTGTTATTATATGTAGATGGCATGCTTGTTGCAGGTTCTAACATGCAAGAAATAAATGTTCTCAAAATAAAATTGGCGAACTCATTTACAATGAAAGATCTGGGTGTTGTAAAACAAATCCTTGGTATGAGAATAGCTAGAGACAGGAAGAATCAAAAATTAACATTGTCTTAGAGTGAGTACATAGAAAAGGTGTTGAAAAGATTTAATATGCAGAATGAAAAACCAGTTAGTATACCTTTGGCTAGCCTTTTCAAACTAAGTAAGGAGGTGTGCCCCAAGACTCAGGAAGAAATGGCTTATATGTCTAAAGTTCCATATGCATCAGCAGTTGGAATCTTAATGTATGCAATTGTTTGCACAAGGCTTGATATTGCACATGCAGTGGGAGTTGTGAGCAAGTACATGAACAATCCAGGAAAAGAACAGTGGATGGCGGTGAAGTGGATTATCAGGTATTTGAGAGGTACAACAAATCAAGCATTATGCTTTGGTGGTTCAAACATTACTCTACAGGGATATGTTGATGTAGATATGGCGGGCGATAGAGATAACAGGAGGAGCACCACACGGTATGTGTTTACTGTAGGTGGAACAATTGTCAGCTGGTTTTCAAAATTGCAAAGTGTTGTTGCACTCTCAACAATAGAAGCAGAGTATGTTGCTGCTATAGAGGCTAGTAAAGAAATGATTTGGTTACAAAGGTTTCTGGATGAATTGGGTAAGAAGTAGGAGTTGGGTAGGTTATACAGTGACAGCCAGAGTGCCATACATCTTGCAAAGAACTTTGTATTTCATTCCAAGACTAAATATATACAATGCAAGTACCATTTCATACGATCAGTGTTGGAAGATGGATAGTTGAAGCTAGAAAAGATACACTAGCCAGAATCCTGCACATACGTTAACAAAAGTTGTAATCAGGTAGAAACTGAGATTCTGCTCAGTTTCAATTGGTTTTCAAGTATGATGAAGAAGACGAGAAACATCCAAGTCCAAAGTGAAGTAATTGTACAGCAAATGAAGCAGCAGTGGAGTTGCTATAATCGGTCTCCAAGTGGGAGATTGTTGGGTGTGGAGCTTGATTATCTTCCTTATTCAGAGGTATCGCCGCATTAGACCCCATTTCATAATGTGGCGGCAATGCCACCCGTAAAATGTACGCTGCCAGGGGGGTCTAAGGGGGCAATGATGATTATTTGGAGCCCCCCCCCCTCGCGGGGGATCGAAGGCAACGCCCCAAAGCTAAAAATAGATGTAAAATTTCCTTGTAAAATGTTGTAATTTCGTAGTCAATCTGGGTCATTCATTATGCGGAGATATGATAGTAGAAGTTATTTTTAATATAGGGTTTTTTTCCCTAGAAGGCAACCCCTCGCTATATATGAGGGAATTGTATTGCGCCTATGTTGATATGTATTCTGAGCAAGAAAGAGAGAGGAGATTGTGTGAGAGTGAAGAGGGAATTACAATGGATCTGTTGTAGGTTGTATCTGTTCATTTTCCTGGATAATATAAAATGAAGGACCTTCTGTTTCTCCGTGGAAGTAGCCCAAATTGGGTGAACCACGTATATCTATGTCTATGCTTATATTTCTGTAATATATAATTCTCTAACATGATGTCTCATGGGAACTCACATCATTCCTTAATCAACCTATTGACAAGAATCCTATCAACGTTATCCTTTTCACAAGGTTTTCTATCGTAGGCCACTTCATCATCAACATTTTCAACCATTGTTGATATTCTTTTTGGAATAAATTGTGTGTTAATATTTGAAATGTCCAATATTTGAGTGGATACTCCACCCATCATCAAGGAAAAATAAATAAATAAAATATGAAGTGAGTTTAATAATGAAAAGAGAATAAATAGGTAAGAGAAAGGAGTTAACCATGAAAAAAGAAAATGGGTTCCAAGGAATGGAAAAGATATTTAAATCATATAAAGAATAATGTAGACATTACGAGAAATTTGAGCCATAAAAGATAAATTATTTTCTTTATATATTTGAATATTTAAGGAAAGCTTTTTTTTTCCTTTCACTCTATTGTTTCACAAAAGAATCTTTGCCTTTTAGAATCTACTATGTTTATTTTATATTTTGCTTGAAAATAATTATTGTTTGTTAAGAAAGGGAAAATGAGATCTACTTAGTTAATTGAAGAGAAAAATGTGCTATGCACTAAGATCCTATGTGTTCATCATAGGAGTCCTATTATCATGACACTATCATTCATCTAATGCAATTATAATTTGATACCAATACAAAAAAAGCATCACATGTTATTATGTGAGAATGATAGATTGTTTAGTGCACTACCATTCTTGAAGTGAAAATCCCTTGATGATGATTGTTTTGTGGCATATTTTTCCAAGTAATGAACATGCGCAGAGTATTGTTTATATTTTTTAACTCACCAACTATAGTCTTTTAATGAGTTTGTGTTATTACCTTCTTTCTTTTTTCATCATGTAGGAAATTAGGTTTCAATACATATTTATCTCCCATTCTTTTTCATTTTTCATTTTCTGCTATTTCAAATAATTGTTTACCAATTCAACATTATTAGAGTTGTCAGTTCTAGAATAAGTACAAAAACTACTATGATAGTTATGATCCAAAAAGTAGGTGAAAAACCTACATATGACAAGGAAGCACCATATTTAAAGTTGTTGGTTTATTTGAACTCGAGGAATTGGAGAAGTATCTACCTTTTAGAAAAGTGATGTAGAAAACAAAAGAATTTGATGTAAATATTCATGAGTTTTATATAGCTATTCATAGACCTTATTTTCATGTGAAGCCTACAAAATACGAATTATATTAGATATGATTGAGTTATCTAGATGTATCAAGACCAAGTTTGAGAAAAATAATTTCTTTAGTTCAACATCACATGCCTTTGGGGGTGCATTTCCAACTATTTTACCCTTGGGATGTGATAAGACATTTGTGGTAAAACATGGTAAAGACATGCAAAAAGATTTCCAATAGTGTATAATAATAACCTAGAGTAACATTACTCGTGATTTTTCTTTTCCAAAACATGGAAAATTGGTATATTATAATTTAACTAAATATTTTTCTTATTATTATATATATTTTTATACATTATCAAGGAATCACCAATATTTAATAATGTTTTCTATTTTTTTAGAAGATTAGCCAAGAATTTGCAATACCATATAACCTAGTGAAAAATTCACCAAGATTTAACAAAATTTTATAAATCATTCAAAGATTCGCCAAATAATTATATATGTATATTATATCAATGAAAAAATAGCCAATACATTTTTCTATATACCATGGGGATTCGCCCATTTATTATACATATAAATTTGGGGGGGTTTCTTAAAATTTTCCCTGATAATGAGGCTACAGTATCCCTTTTATAACTTCGATAACAATAGCAAACTTCCTCTTTTTAGATTGCTAACTTTCAATCCTTTTTCATTTGACTTTTCCTAAAATTGAATGTATCACTTGCATGCATATAGGTTTAATATCAAGGAACAATGTTACAAAATCATGCGCACTTATGCATGAAAATCTGGTCTTATCAACACATATATAAATTGCATAGAAGAGAACCTAAATGTACATGTACCATAGTACCCTTCTCTTATACTACTACCTTTCTATGCAGTATTAAATTCACAATATTCTACATAAACATAAGATGATTTTTTATGCAGATTTATTTGTATAAGACACCAGTACTTGCATATTTCCTTACTTGCATCCATTAAGAAATTGTAATTAAACAATGATTATATAATATATTTTCCATGCATTCATAAAGAAACCTATCTATGTTTAAAGTGTTATCTACATTCGTGTGTGTGTGTCTATATATATATATATAATATATATATATATTATATAGAGAGAGAGAGAGAGAGAGAGAGAGAGAGAGAGAGAGTATAACTTACACAATTTCTTTAGGGTTCTTTGAATAATAAGCTAAAAGAATTTTCGTTTTAACTTTGTTTGTGAAGCACTCCTTTAATTTATTAGGCCCCTTTTTATTTTTATTCAAATTCAAGACTTATTCTGTTATGCTCACTCTATATCCATATAAAATTAAAAGCATGCTTCAACCCTATGTCTAGTTGAAGCTTAGATATGAAATGTAAGAATGTGATTCTACTAGATAGTTTTGATTTGGCTATTTATATTATCATCTTATGTGAAATTATTGTATATTCATGGACTTATTATAACTGATGTGGTTACTCTGGTTAATCGCAAGGCAATACCCTTGCTTTTGTTATGGCTCTCTCATCTAACTCTTGTTCGGCCGAGATCAAATTAAACATATTGTTTAATTTAGTGAGTATTATGTGCAGGCTTTGTTATTTTCATACCAGATTGATTTTTATAAAATACTATTTTTTCCTAGTTGTCGTATACAATCTTTATTGAATACATCATAATTCCTTGTAATTATTGTCTAGAGTGATTTTCTTCCTTGACCATAGATTTAATTTTTTTTCTCTTCTTTAATTCCAAGGAATTGTCTAGCCACGTAAAGGTTACTCCTATTTTAATGGTCTTCTAGTGAGTTGGAAAACTAGTCGTCCATAAACAGTCATTGTTAAATTGTAGCAAGAAAAGGCTTCATTTGACTTATGCCTTAGTCAAATGGAGAAATTTGAATTTCCACATCAGTAGGATGACTTGAGTTGTAGTTAGCAGGAGTGACATGGCCAAGTCACTTAGTTAAATTAGTCAATTCAAGTTTGTGAGAAAGAAGTAGAGTTGATTGCTAAGATCTAGCAATGTAGTGGAGTTATAGCTAATGAAACTTAGTTATCTAAGCTCTAATCATGAATAGTTAGTGTGAGTCCATTTGAGTAGTCGTAGTTGTTGTTAACTCACTAATCTCTCAATTAACTAGTAAATTTACTAAAAATAGCCCTGGTCATGGATGGAACTCAAATTTCGTAGTTGAGTGGTGGAAAAAGGCATCATTATATTTATCAATGTATACTAGTTGAGTGTACAGGTTTTGCGTTGGAGAAGGCGAGAAATTTTTCTAGGATTTACGAAAGGAAATAGGAGATTTCCTTATCTTTTAGAAGATAATTTCCCTAGGAATTGCACAAGGAAATGAGAGTAAGGTTGAGGAAAATTTCGGCTAAGTGTTCGTTAGAATAGGCATAGCAGGAGGAGTTCCGTATTGCAATGCATATTGAGCTTCAAGGATTGAAGTTATCATTGTAATAGATCCATATTATCATCTAATTTAATACAAATAGAGGAGGGTTTTTTCCTAATTGGGTTCCCCAGTAAAAACAATGTGTTCATTTTGATTGAATGATTTCATGTGCTTCTATTGTATGTTTTCCCTTTCGTAGATTGAGTAGAATAAATTTGTGTCTATTGATTTCAGTCTAATTTCATTAGCAACTGCAAATTTCAAATTATTTCTACATGGTATCAAAGCTATTGAATACTACATAGAAACCATGTTCTATATCTTCTCTCACAAAATTTTGATTTGCAGACTTTTTGGTGCATATTTTCTTCAGTGTAGGAATATTGCCTTTCAATGGATTGAGGCTTAAGTATGTATTGGAGGGCACCTCAAATTTATGTGCTTGGAAAGATCGAATGGAAGTTGTGTTAAATGACAATGGAGTATTGGAGTACACACAAAATGATATTCCAAAAACAAAAACATTAGACACTCAACAACTGACATAGTGGAAGAAAGACACAGTAAAATCCAAAAGGATTATTCTTGAGGGAGTCAGAGGTCATGTGGTTTTGAAATTTCATGGCAAGGAGACTCCATTTGAAATGTGGAAAACTCTCATAGATCTATTCCAAAACAGAAGTGATTCTAGGAAATTGGCATCGAGAGACAAGCTCAGGAACATTTGAATGCGTAAAAATGAAAATGGTGTTCAATACCTATCCAAATTCAGGTGAGAGATAAATTTAGAGGAGTTGGAGAAAATGTTCCATCGTCTGAACTTGTCAGCTTAGTATTCCTTGGTCTTCTGAAATCCTGGCGCAACTACTAGGATTCAGTTAATGAAAGAGACAAGCTACCAGATTGGGAGAGACTTTGGTCTGATTTGGTGCAGGAGGAGATTAGAAGAAACACTAGAGATGGTGTCACATCCAAAAAATGAAGAGGAAGAAAAATTTGCTCTAGAAAGTAAAGGCAATAAAGCTAATTGAATGAAGGCCCAAGGCAAGGAAAAATCCAGACAGAACCATGGCAAGAAGAAAGATGTTAGTAAAATTAAATGTTTTCACTGCCATGAGTATGGATACTATGCAACCAAGTGTCTACACAAGAAATCCAGTAAGAATCTTGTAGCAACAATAAGAGGTGATGATTTCAGATCAAAAATCAAGTTGGATTTCATCCTCATCGTATGCATGGAAAGTAATATACAAGGTAGTGTATGGTACTTATATTCTGGTGCTTCATTTCATATGAGAGGAAGTAAGGAGTTCTTTAGTAGCTTGGAGGAGAAGGACCTACAATTAAAGTAGAACTTGGAGATGATGGGAGGTATAGTCCCAAAGGAATTGGAAATATCACATTTAATAGGGAGTCAGGCTCCCATATTCACCTAAAGAATATAATTTATATTCCTAGTCTAAAGAAATATTTAGTAGTTGTAGTTGTACTTGAAGACCATGGATATGATGTGGTGTTCAGTAAGGGGAAATCTTACCTTAATCATGTTGCTACTAAAAGAGTAAAATAAATTGGTGTTCTTGTTAAAAATCTCTACAAGTTAGAGTTGGATGCATACAATGCATTGAGAAACAAGGAAGAGCATGTTTAGGGTCGAGATGTTGGATAGCTCCAGCATAGGCGCATGGGACACCTACACCCTAGATAATAATGCAGCAAATCACCGTTGGACTTCCAAAATGCACCCTTCATCAACATGATGTTTGCAAGGGATGCACTCTTGGAAAATACATTAAATCTTCCTTCCAGGTCCGAGATAATAGAGCTGGAGCCATCTTGGAGCAAGTTCACTCAAATGTGTGTGGACCATTTTCTACAGTCTCAATTACAAATCACAGGTATTGTGTTATCTTTGTAGATGATTATTCCGACAAATGTTGGATCTATTTTATGAAGAAGAAAGATTAGGTTTATTCAAAGTTTTTTGAATTAAATTCCTTAGTTGAACATGAGAGTAGATAGAAAATTAAATCCCTGAGAAGTGATAATGAAGTAGAGTAGGTGTCTAATTCCTTCAAAGAATTATGTGCCAAGGTATTAGAAGGGAGTTGATTGCACCTCACAACCCACAGAAAAATGGGGTGGTAGAGAAGAAAAATAGAAGCATTGTAGGGGTTGCAAGAGAAATGTTTCATGATCAGGGGTTGCTACTATACCTATGGGTACAGGTATGAAATATAGTTGTTAATTTATAGAACAAGAGTCCCCACAAAATTCTTGGAATAATCACACCTGAAGAGGCTTTCTATGGGATAAGCCATATGTCTCCCACTTTTGCATTTTTGGATCCATGGTTATTTTCATGTCTCCAAAGATAGCAAGAAAAATTTGGATACTACTGTAGAGAAGGGGATATTTTTACGATACATAGAGATACCACATATTTATTGGGTGTCTATGCCTTCACTTAGGATGACTATGATGAGGAGAGATGTCAGATTTGATGAGGAGAAGGCCATGAAAAGATCTCTAGAGTGATAGCTAATCATTCCATCAAAGGAGGAGCTTTCAGCTCCAAGGATGAGCTCTGGTCATATCCACAAAATGTTGTGGAGTAGCCACATGTGAAGGAGTAGAGAGCAGATCAAGTGAAGGCACCCACTGACACAAAGCCTTCCAAAGAAGGGAGGAAGAGAACCAGGGAGGAAAACAGATTGGTGTAGGATGCGCAGGAGCATGTTGGAGCTCCTAGCTCCTTGCAAAGACTAAGGAGATCACTAGATAAATATATTGGATATATGACACTCATGACAAAACTAATTGATTATAAGTCTTCTTCATTTGATGAGGAAGTTTCCTAGCAGGTGTGGCTAGATTCCATGGTGGAGAATGACTCCATCATGAAGCATGATTCTTGGGAGGTTGTGCCTAGACCTAAGAGAAAATATGTTATTGGTTCTAGGTGGGTGTATAAGGTGAAACATGTAGCTGACGGCAGAGTTGAGAAGTACAAAGACAGATTTGTGGCCAAAGGCTTCTCACATCTAGAGGGAGTTGATTATGAGGAGACATTTTCCCTTGTGGCAAGATACTCTTCTATTAGGACAATACTAGAATTAGCAACACAGTTTGGGTGAAATATCCACCAAATGGATGTTTAGAATGCCATATGTTGGGTCAATTTACTAAGTAAACTAACACAAGTGTTTTACTTTTCAATCTGGGTTTGTAGACTTGGAAGCATGTCCAAAATACATGGATTTCAGGTAAATCAATTTCAAAAGGTAAGACTCAAAGGTTTAAAGGAATTTCATATTACAAATAAGTCCAAAATTTAAATAAACTAAAAATTCTTTGATTCAAGATGCAATAAGTAAAGGAAGAGGCTCCTAACTTAGGAGGTCCTAGTTGTCCTTCCTCACAGTACTATCCCTAAGAAGAGAAACTAAAGAGTAGAATTTTGTGATGTGTAGATAGCAAGAGAAGGGGCTCCTAACTTAGGAGGCCATGGTTTTGCTTCCTCACAGTTCTACTCCAACAACATTACTATTGCATCAAATCATAAACTGGAATTCAAGAAACAATTCAAGAAATGAAAAAGGATGATTTTAGTTGTGATTCATAATTTAATAGAAAAATAATTTAACTTAAATCCTTGGTTGTCCTTTCATATGAAAATTAGATTTTAAACCAAAATCATCCATAAATCATAAATAAATCATAACACATCTAAGAAACTAAATCATAAAACTGAAACAAGAAATATTGAATCTAAACTATGCTAATTTATACAAAATTTAACCAAAGTATACTTAGCTTGGTATGGGAGCCCTCCAACCTTTCCTTGTACACTTGAAGAATTCTTCAGCTACATCTAACTTGATAAAACACTCACATCATGAACAAAAATAGAAAAATAGAACTAATTCTTCAAATTATCTCAAAAGTCTCCAATAGTCTTAATACAAAATTACACCCTTTGAATGGTTTATGACATGTGTTTAAATAGGAAAATCATAAAAAATCTTTGCTATAATGGCTATAACAGCTTTATCTATCCTAATACATCCATACAAGTCAAAATCATCAAGTCTAGTTCACAAAATTAGGAAAATCCTACAAAATAAGGAATCTTCCCCTTTTTACTAGGGATTTCTGAATGACAGGGAAATTTTGACTAGCGTTGACCAAGTCTGTTTTTGCTTAGTTTGACTGAACCAATATGTGTTCCTTCATCCATGGTTCCCAAGATTTCCAAATATGCACTCATATCTCGCCCAGGTGTCCTGCACATATGGCTTTAATGGAGCTATTACCATATTTTTTAATGCAGTCCAAATTTACTTTTAAAACCCAAATTTTACAAAAAATTCTAAAAATTTTAAAACTTAATTTAGTTACCTGAATATGAAAAATAAGACTAAAATGAAGCATATGTAAGTGAAATAAGATGGATTATAGTGGTAAATGAATGGATTTAGGATAGGAAAAATGACCAAAATTGAGGGCCAACATCTCCCCCTTGCTGATGTTCAAGCACGTCCTCATGCTTTCTTTCTCCATTTGGATCTCCTGAGTGATGACCCTACTATTCCTGAACCTGTAGATTCTTCTTGTGTAGCTCGAAGGAGAATATAAATACCCTCATGTTCCTCTACTTTGTAGATGGCAGCGTTTACTTTTTGTTTCTCATATTTGTACTACCATAACTTTTTCTCCTTTAGCCATCTGTAGGCTTCTTTGGAGAAGAACATATTCTGAGTCTCAATATTTTTAATCTGCTTGCTCAGTTCCTTTTTTCAAGTGGCTTTCCATGATCTTGTTGTCTTCCAGCTTACTTGTCAATTTTGCTATTTTCTTAAGATATTCTTCATTGTGCAATTCTTTATATTCTTCCCTTACCTGTTTGGCATATGAATGAGATGAAGTGGCTCCTACCCAAGCATCCTCAAAATTGGATTCTTTCTCTATGGGCACTTCTCAAGCTTCCTCCTCTAATATTTGTATAATCTCATCAATTAGCTCTAATGTTTATGGAGGTTCAGTTTCAATAATTTCAATTTCTGGATCTTTTCCTTCATTACTTGGTTCTTCTTGTGATTTTCTTCTAAACCTCCTGGGAATGGACAAAAATGATTTTTCTTTCTCTATCATAGTATCATCTTTCTTTTTCTTCACTCTCATCCTAGGATACAAAGGAGAATTCATTATACTTATTGTGGCATGTAATTGTTCAAACTTCTCCTCATTTCCTATTTCTTGTTCTTCAAAAGCATGTGCAACCAAAACCTCCTTCCAAAGTATCCCTTTGTTCCTTTCCTGATACTCAACAAGTATCTTGATTAACCCACAATGATAGATATTGGCTTCTTCAGCTTCTTTTTTGTTTTTGAAATTATCTATCATTTTAGTTAAGCTATTTGGAAAGAAGTAAGGTAAGTTGATTTTACAATCTCCTTTTATATGTTGAAGCAATTTAATATGATAGAGATATACCACACTGTATCGACTATCACAAGTGAAATACTTCTGGATAATCAAAACTAATTATGACCATGGTTCTCTGAACCAATCTCTTTGAATCCCTTTTGTTATGTCAAAGGATCCCTTCCTTGATTTCTCCAGGAAAAAGGTCCATCCCTTCTCCTTAAAACTAAAACCCTTGTGATACTCTTCTCCTACCAAAGGAAGATCTAATTCTTGAGAAAGAAAGGTTGAATTCAATGGTATAGAGAGTTCACCGACTCTAGCTTGTCCATGTTGAAAATGCTCTATGAACTCCTGTGTGATTTTATCATTATGACCATTGAAATTTTTAAGAAACTCCATTAGCCCTGCTTGGTATAATTTCTCCACTGTATCCTTACTCCAATTTTCTATCTTGAATTCTTTAGGTTCCATTTTGGTTTCCATTTGCATCTGCTCTATGTGCCAATTAATATGGCCTTGTCCAGTAAATAACCTCATTATGAATATTGCAAGAAAATATATAATTTTAACCTTATTATTCATGTAATCCTTGGATAAATATCACGGTGAATGTACTTACCAGATCTCTGTAGCTTTGAAAAAAAAATGAGGTTACTTCCTCTGCCTTTAAATCTTCAATTTCCCTGTCTTCTATTGCAAATGGTATCTAAACAAAATTCTTTGTTTTTTACATTGAATAAAAAATCTTACTGTGTAAAAGACCCAAAACAAAAATCTCCATTGTAAGAAAAATCTCTCACTGTTTGGCAAATCATATTTAAATCTCTCTTCTTTTGTAAAATTTCCTTATAAAAATTTATGAAAATCCCTCTCTATTTAAAAAATTGTGTACTGTGTATTTGAAATAATGCTCACTACATTTTTATGTGCAAAATTTTTGACAAAAATGAGGAAATCGTTTTTTTGATACCTGAACTGCAAGTGATGTGTAGAAAACTTGTAGAAATTTCTTGTTAATGGTTTTGTCCTTCCCATGTAAACATATAGTTTTAATTAAACTCTCCTCCAACATCTCGAAAAATCGTGGTTTCTATAGGTGGCAGAGTATATTTAAGGTGATGCTTGCAACTCCATAACTGGAGTCTTGTTTCTCTTAAATCATGACACATGTGAACAAAATCTTAAGTTAAACCCTTTTTTTGAAATCTTATAGTTGTTGAGGAGACCTCAGAATTGACTTTCACCTGATCACTACATGATTTTCAGAATTTGTTGGAGAGAATTGTCAACTCAGCACAGAGGAAATGATTGCTCTCTCCTTCTTTAAAAATGATTCTCCTTATTCTCCATGGAGTTCCTCCAATCCCTTCTTGCAATTCCATGAAATTTTTCACCCACTTCCTCCACTGCACAGAGTTCTTCGCTCCCACTTAATTCCCCTTACTTTCTGTGTTATTCTCTTTGTGTATTTCTCTTTCAATCAGGGTTATTTTCGTTTTCTTGTGCTATGGATGAATACGCAGTATTGCACTCAATTATGAGCTGGGTCTAGCTATGATGATGAAGGATATCAGACACAGACAGTGTTCAATCCTTTGAAAATGTTTTTGATCGTTTTCTTGTTGCTTGATTTGACTAGATGACCTTTCAATTTTCACTTTTAGTTGTCACTTATGTTACTTAATGCGTCATGGTTCATTTACTTATGACCGTGCTATCCTTTATACACACCTTTGACCCTTGTTTTGTGTTGCATCATAGTTTGTAGATTAGAGTTTTTAATACTCATTACCA
Organism: Pinus taeda; assembly: GCA_000404065.3. Lineage (NCBI taxonomy): Eukaryota > Viridiplantae > Streptophyta > Pinopsida > Pinales > Pinaceae > Pinus > Pinus taeda. The sequence goes on from APFE030340431.1 coordinate 27,678, forward strand.
TTAGTACTTTAGCTTATGATTTTTCCATTGCATGCACTATGTTTGCTTATATTCACCATACTTGTTTTCATGTTGCATATTCATGCCTTTATCATTGAATATTTGTCCCTTTTCAACATATACTTAGGTGTTGATATTTGTTTTGAAATGACCATAATCTTGGGTCATTTCAAGTCAAATTATTTTTGAAAGATTAAGTACATATGTAATGATACTAACCCTCTCTATTTTTGTTTTGTAGGCATATAAACTAATCCTTCTTTGTTGTGTCGACAATTTTTCCATGAGCAAAAAAAAAAAAAAAAAAAATCTCAAAAAGGAGATGTGGCCAAAAAGCTTGGTTCAAAATTGCAATTGATGTGATTGATGATGAGATGAATGAATGTATACAATGTAGGGTAATTTAGGATAATGTATATGATATATACATGGCTAGGAGTATTTCATATTAAAGTTTAAACTAGGTTATCAATCTTAGAAAAAAATTCAAAATCAAAGGCATTAAGAATATTTTAAACTTACAGTACTTTCCTTTGACTTGATAGCTCATTGTCAATGCTTTTCTTCTGTTGATGATGACCTTTGCTCTTTTGTCAATACTTGACCTTGTTCTAATTATGACAATACTTTGACTTCAAAATGAATCCTGCTGAATGATTTTTGTTGGATTGTAGATGCTTGTGGCTGCTCTTCAGGTCCCTCTGATGTTGATTTAAAATGAATAATCACCTCCCTTATGCAATAATATATGATATTGATCTTGTTCAAGTCCCTTACTGATTAATTTTGATAATGATGTCTCAGGTCCCTTCTGTAAACCAGTTGCATAGTTTGTTGGTTTATTATGAATCTTCCCCCTTGTTGATCTTGAGACTTGTCCTCAAATATTTGAATTTTGGAAGTTGATTCTGCAAAATAAACTTTGGAAAAACATAAAAGAGAATTCATATTATCCAAACAAGTTGGTTTTCCAATATGAATTCGAGTTTGTATTGTGCCAGTATCCTGGATTTTCACAACCAAACTCCTTTATTATTTTTTAACTTCTTATTTTATTTTATTTTTATGTTGGAATTAGGGGAGGCATATTTCTATGTTGTACCAATACTTCCATATTGTTTTCTGCTGAGACTCTGTTTAGAAATCCTTCTTTATTGGTAGGTTTTTTATAAAATTTGAGTCTATGACCATTAACTAAAACTGAAATAGTTGCTTCATCAATTGTCTTAATCTTGTCCAGTCCATTGTCAAATATTTCTTCTATTTCATATGGCCCAAGCCAATGAGTAGTGAACTTAGCTTTGAAATGTTTGTACTTGGAGTCGAAAAGAAGTGCCCAATCTCCCTTATGAGAAAATTTGTTTTTGATAAATATTTCATGCCATTTGATTCTCTACCACTGTACTAGTGATGTATGCCCAAATGCTTGTTGTCTTATCTCGTCTAATTCATTCAGCTACATTAGTTTTTGTTGTTGAGATTCTGACAGGTCTAATCCCAATTTGGTTGCAAGTTTGAATGTATGAATTTGAAATTTGATTAGTAACATAACTTATTTACCATATACCAGTTGATATGGACTAAATCCAATAGTATTTTTTCATGTGATTTTGTATGCCCATAATGCATCTTTTAACTTGTCTGACCAATATTTGCTATTCATTTGCATTGTCTTTGTCATGATGTTTTCCAGGACCTTATTAGTAGATTCCACTTGTTCGTTTGCTTGTGGATGATACAGAGTAGACCTTCTATGTTGTAGTATAGTGGCGAGTATCCCCACCTGTCACACGGGTGACCCAGATTTGATCCCTGCAACAACACCAAAAATGTTGGGTCAATTTACTAAGTAAACTAACACAAGTGTTTTACTTGTCAATCTGGGTTTGTAGACTTTGAAGCATGTCCAAAATATATGGATTTCACGTAAAATCAATTTCAGAAGACAAGACTCAAAGGTTTAAAGGAAGCACATATTAAAAATAAGTTCCAAATTTAAATAAACTAAAAAGTCTCTAATTCAAGATGCAGTAAGCAAAGGAAGAGGCTCCTAACTTAGGAGGCCCTAGTTGTTCTTCCTCACAGTATTGTCCCCAAGAAGAGAAACTAAAGAGAAACAGTTTGTGATGTGTAGACAGCAAGAGAATTGGCTCCTAACTTAGGAGGTCCAGGTTGTCCTTCCTCACAGTTCTACTCCAACAACATTACTATTGCATCAAATCATAAACTGGAATTCCAGAAACAATTCAAGAAATGAAAAAGGATGATTTTTAGTTGTGATTCATAATTTAATAGAAAGAGAATTTAAATTAAATCCTTGGTTTTCCTTTCGTATGAAAATTAGATCTTAAATCAAAATCATCCAGAAATCATAAATAAATCATAAGACATCTAAGCAATTGAATCATAAAACTAAAACAAGAAACGCTGAATCAAAGTTATGCAAATTTATACAAAATTTAACCAAAGTGTACTTAGCTTGGTATGGGGACTCTCCAACCTTGCCTTGTACACCTGAAGAACTCTTAAACTACAACTAACTTGATAAAACACCCACAGCATGAACAACAATAGAACAATATAACTGATTCTTCAAATTATCTCAAAAGTCTCCAATAGTCTCAATACAAAATTACACCCTTTGAATGGTTTATGAACTGCGTTTAAATAGGTAAATCATAAAAAAAAAAAAACTTTGCTATAATGTCTCTAACAGCCTTATATATCCTAATCCATCCATACAGGTCGAACTCGTCAAGTCTGGTTCACAAGTCTAGGAAAATCCCACAAAATAAGAAATATGCCCCTTTTTACTAGGGATTTCTTAATGACAGGTCAAGTTTGACCAGCATTGACTGGGCCTGTGTTTGCTCAGTTTGACCAAACCAATAGGTGTTCCTTCATCTGTGGTTCCCAAGCTTCCAAAATATGCACTCAAATCTCGCCCAGGTTTCCTACACATATGACTTTAACAGAACTATTACGGGAATTTTTAATGCAATCCAAATTTACTCTTAAAACTCAATTTTTACAAAAAAAATCTAAAAATTGAAAACCTTAATTTAGTTACCTGAATGTGCAAAATAGGACTAAAATGAAGCATTTGTAAGTGAAATAATATGGATTATGGTGGTAAATGAATGGATTTAGGATAGGCAAAAATGACCAAAATTGAGGCCAACACCTTCCTCAATGGAGTGGTTGAATAAGAGATTTACATTTAGTAACATGAGGGATTTGATACATTTGACAGGGATACACATGTGTGTACACTCAAGAGATCCATTTATGGTCTCAAGCAGGAACCTCGTGATTGGTACACTCACATAGATTCTTATCTCAGTGGATTGGGCTTCACTAAGAGAGAAGAAGATGCCAATATCTAATACAATTTGGTAAATGGCAGTCTTCTCATGTAATATTCCTATATGTAGATGACTTGATATTGACAGGAGATGAGATTTTGATCTAGTCTTGAAAGGAGGACCTATTGTGAATCACGATTTCCGTTACACCAAAACCCGCAGGTGTTAGTCAACGATCGCTTCACCATAGATAAGGATCCATGAGAGGCAGTTAGTCCATGTCACAAAACACATGGGGAGCATTGGCTTATCCAATGTCCAACAATATCCCCCCAACACGAGCTAAGTTCGTATCAAACTCGTGACCTACAATCTGATACCACTTGTTGGGAATCACAATTGTTGTTATACCAAAACCCGCAGATGTTAGTTAATGATTGCTTCACCAGAGATAAGGATTCATGAGAGGAGGTCAGTCCATGTTGCAAAACACATGGGGAGTGTTGGCTTATCCAATGTCCAATAGGACCTTGCAACAAAGTTTGATATGAAGGATATGGGTTTGATGCACTATTTCCTTGGTTTAGGGGTGTGTTAGGGAGATGGAGAGCTATTTGTCGATTAGGGGAAGTACACCTTTGAAATCCTTCATAAATTCCATATGCAATATTTCAATCCCATGGAAACTCCTCTAACTACTGACTAGAGGAAAGATGATTCTTCTACAGGGAATGCACTAGATGGCACTATCTACAAACAATTGGTGCGGTCCTTGATGTATTTGGTGAACATAAGGCATGATATTTGTTTTGCAGTTAATCAGCTTAGTCAGTTTATGGTGGAGCCTACCAAGCTTCATTAGAAAGCAACAAAACATGTTCTCAGATACCTCAGAGGCACAATATATTTTGGTTTATGGTACAATAGGATTGATGGAGTGAATCTCCAAGGCTTCACAGTTGCATATTGGATAGGGAGTCCATCAGACAGGGAAAGAACATCAGGAGCTATCTTCAGTGTTGGGTCAGTAACAATTTCTTGGTATAGTAAGAAAAAGAGGTATATAGCACTCATCCCAGCAGAGGCTGAGTATATGGATATTGTTCAAGCAACATGTGAGGCTATTTGGATGAGGAATATCCTAGTTGGTCTCTTTAGTTAGGGGATGGATCCTACATCGATCCAGTGTGATAATCAAAGTTGTATCAAACTCTCTAAAAATACAATGTTTCATTATAGGTTCAAGCATATAAACATCAGGTGTCATCACCTTAGAGATTATGTATAGAGGAGGATCATCATGTTGCAGTACATTCCTATAGAGGAGCAGGATGCAGACATTTTGACAAAAGCATTGTCAAGAGGTAAGTTTTAGTTCTAAAGGAGTAGGATATGGGTGGGTCAGAACCTTTTTCCTACTAAGAGGGAGTGTTAAATTATAGCAAGAAAAGGATTTATTTGACTTGTGCCTTAGTCAAATGGAGAAATTAGAATTTCCACATCAACAAGATGACTTGAGTTGCAGTTAGTAGGAGTGACATGGCCAAGTCACTTAGTTAAATCAGTCAATTTGCGTTTATGGGCAAGAAGTAGAGTTGCACATGAGTTGATTGCTAAGATCTAGCAATCTACTGGAGTTATAGTTAGTGAAACTCAATTATCTAAGCTTTAGTCATGAATAGAGTCCGTAGGAGTTCAATTGAGTAGTTGTAACTATTGTTAACTTACTGATTTATCAATTAACTAGTCAATTTACTAAAAATATCCCTATTTGTGCATGGAATTAAAATTGCCTAGTTGAGTGGAGGATAAAGGCATCATTGCAATTATCAATGTATACTAGTTGAGTTAAAGGTTTTGCAATGGAGCAAGTGAACAATTTCTCTAGGATTTGCGCAAGGAAATAGGAGATTTCTCTATATTTTAGGATCTAATTTCCTCGGGAATTGCATAAGGAAATAGGGGGAAGGTTGAGGCTTATTTTGGCTAAGTGTTAGTTAGAGCAGGAGGAGACCGGTATTGCAGTGCATATTGAGCTTCAAGGATTTAAGTTGTCATTGTAATAGATCCATATTCTCATTCGATTTAATACAAACAAAGGAGGGGTTTTTCCTAGTTAGGTTCCCCAATAAAAATATTGTGTTCATTGTGATTGAATGATTGCATGTGTTTCTATTGTATACTTTCCCTTCCACAAATTGAGTAGAAGAAATTTGTGTCTATTTATTTCAATCTGATTTCATTAGTAGCTACAGATTTCGAGTTATTCTATGTTCGTGTCAACTAGTTTACCTAATGAATAAAAGGCCCTTGTCCAAAATCCTATATAATTACAGGGTTAATATAAGGTTTCTCTATCTTTTATGTATCTTTGTAGCTAATTTATAAACATAAATGTTCTAGATTATACATAAAAGAAATATAAGGATCTTGTAGATTATCTTTCTATTAGAACTATGCATGTGCTATATAATCATACATGATCATAATGAGGCCTTAGTATCCCTTTTATAACTTCGATAACAATAGAAAACTTCCTCTTTTTAGATTGCTAATTTTCAATCCTTTTTCGATAGGCTTTTTCGAAAATTGAATGCATCACCTACATGCATATAGGTTTAATATCAAGGAACAATGTTAAAAATCTTGCACACTTATGCATGAAAATCTAGTCTTATCAACACATATATAAATTGCATAGAAGAGAACCTAAATTAATGTACATGTACCATAGTACCCTTCTCTTATACTACTACCTTTGTATGTAGTATTAAATTCACAATATTCTACATAAACATAAGATGGCTTTTTATGCGGATTTATTCATATAAGACTCCTGTACTTTCATATTTCCTTACTTGCATGCATAAAGAAATTCATAATTAAACAATGATTATATGATCTATTTTCCACAAATTCATAAAGAAACCTACATACAATTACCATTAGCATATTGGAGAATATTTATACTAGGCATGCAAAACTGAAACATATACGTATGTATAAGACATGCATTTCTTTCACTATTCTACAACTTACATATCATGTACCATTTGACATCGATAATAAAAAATAAATAAGAATCTAACCATAATCATTTCTTAGAAAACATTTAGGAACCAATCATGTTCCTACCGACCATGAACTTCCTCTACCAGTTCCCCTCGAGCTAAGATCTTGTTTTCTTTAGAATCAACAACCCCTTTGAATCCTAAGTGGTTTTAACCTATAGATTTTCTTCCCAATTGATTTTTCCAGCAACATCCTACTTTAAGGTTTTCCAACCTTTTTGCCTAGGATTTGTGTTTTAGATTTGTTTTTACCTTTTGAAAAAAAAATAATATTTCCTTTTTTCTTTAAAGTATGTCATTTTCTCTTGCAATGCTTTATTCCACCCTACTTAGTATTTTTCTCCAAGTGATTTAACATGATATTTCTCTCCCATTATGTTAAATAATTTTCCTTCTAATTATCTTCTACTAGGGATTTTTAGGAGATTTTTAGGGAAGGTCCATCATGTGGACTTGTTCACCAACAATTTTTCCCAAGCTAGCAAGAAATATTCTAAACTCTAGATCTCTTTCATGATCCAAACAATTTATTTATTATAATCACAGTAGTAAAAAAATTACATCATCACAAATGTCTAAACATGGCTTCCATAGCCATTCAATCCAATAATAGGTCCATGTCTAAAAATAGTAAATGTTTAAAAAGTAGAAATATAGGGGTGCTACAAAAATAAACTTAAGTAAGGATCTATGGATAGGAGGTGATGGCCTCAAAAGAATCTCTTTGAATCTGGCAGTGGCGTTAAAGTATAGAGAAATTTCTTTTCTTTTTGAAGAATTTGATCTTGGAGTAGGCCAAGTATATGGCTACTAGTCAAGTAGCATGTGAGGCTCTTTGGATGAGGAATATCCTAGTCGGTCTCTTTAGTTAAGAGGTGGATCCTACATTGATCCATTGTGATAATTAGAGTTGTATCAAACTCTTTGAAAATACATCATTTCATGATAAGTCCAAGCATATAGACATCAGGTACCATCACCTGAGAGATTGTGTGTAGAGGAGGATCATCATGTTGGAGTACATTCCCACAAATGAGCGGGATGAAGACATTTTGACAAAGGCATTGTGAAGAGGCAAGTTCGAGTTCCACGGGAGCAAGATAGGAGTGGTTCAGAACCCTTTTCTTGTTAAGAGGGAGTGTTAAACTATCACAAGAAAAGGCTTTATTTGAATTGTGCCTTAGTCAAATGGAGAAATTATAATTTCCACATCAACACGATGAGTTGAGTTGCAGTTAGCAGGAATGACATGGCCAAGTCACTTATTTAAATTAGTCAATTCGAGTTTGTGGGAAAGAAGCACAATTTTGCAAGAGTTGATTGCTAAGATCTAGTAATATAATGGAGTTATATTTAGTGAAACTCAGTTATTTGAGCTCTAGTCATGAATAGAGTCAGTAGGAGTTCAGTTTAGTAGTTGTAACTATTGTTAACTCACTGATCTCTCAATTAACTAGTCAAATTACTAAAAATATCCCTATTCATGCATGGAATTCAAATTGCCTAGTTGAGTAGAGGAAAAAGGAATCATTGTAATTATCAATGTAAATTACCTAAGTGTACAGGTTTTGCATTGGAGTAGGTGAACAATTTCTCTAGGATTTGCACAAGGAAATAGGAGATTTCCATATCTTTTAGGAGCTAATTTCCTTAGGAATTGCACAAGAAAATAGGAGGAAGGTTGAGGCCAATTTTGGCTAATTGATATTCAAAGCAGGCAAAGCATGAGGAGATCAATATTCTAGTGCAGATTGAGCTTCAAGGATTGAAGTTGTCATTGTAATAGATCCATATTCTCATTTGATTTTTCCTAATTAGGTTTCCCAGTAAAAGTGTTGTGTCCATTATGATTGAATGATTGCATCTGTTTCTATTGTATATTTTCCCTTCCACGGATTGAGTAGAAAAAAATTGTGTTTATTGATTTTAGTATGATTTCATTAGCAGCAACAAATTTTGAGTTATTTCTACCTAGTTTAACTAATGAATAGGTTGCTCTATCTGTCATGTATCTTCGTAGCTAATTTATAGCATAAATGTTCTAGATTATACATAAAAGAAATATAAGGATCCTATAGATTATCTTCCTATTAGGACTATGCATGTGCTCTATAATCATACATGATCATAATGAGGCTTTAGTATCCCTTTTATAACTTCGATAACAATAGAAAACTTCCTCTTTTTAGATTGCTAACTTTCAATCCTTTTTCGATAGACTTTTCCTAAAATTGAATGCATCACCTGCATGCATATGGGTTTAATATCAAGGAACAATGTTACAAAAGCTTGCACACTTATGCATGAAAATCTGGTCTTATCAAAACATATATAAATTGCATAGAAGAGAATCTAAATGTACATGTACCATAGTAAACTTCTCTTATACTATTACCTTTGTATGTAGTATTAAATTCACAATATTCTACATAAACATAGTATGATTTTTTATGCAGATTTATTCATATAAGGCTCCAGTGCTTGCATATTTCCTTACTTGCATCCATAAAGAAATTCGTAATTAAACAATGATTATATGATCTATTTTCCATGCATGCATAAAGAAACCTACATACAATTACCATTAGCATATTAGAGAATATTTATACTAGGCATGCAAAATATGTATATATGTATAAGACATGCATTTCTTTCACTATTCTGCAAATTACATATCATGATAATAAAACATAAACAAGAATCTAACAATAATGATTGCATGGAAAACATTTAGGAACCAAGCACGTTCCTCCTGACCATGAACTGCCTCTACCAGTTCCCCTCGAGCTAAGATCTTATTTCTGTTAGAATCAACAACCCCTTTGATTCATAAGTGGTTTTTACTCATAGATTTTCTTCCCAACTAATTTTTCTAGCAGTGTCCCACTTTAAGGTCTGCCGACCTTTTTGCCTAGGCTTTTTTTTTTTTTAGA
>APFE030340431.1:45066-101901 GCA_000404065.3 Pinus taeda
ATTCCCTTACTCTCATCCTACAATCTCAATTCTCACTCTAATTCCATTCCCCCCTCCCCAAAGGACTCCTTGGTTTTCTTCATTTCAAAACTAAGAGGAGGTCTAGGACAGGAAATTGATGTTGATATTGGTAGCCAAGGGTGGGGCATGAAATATTTCCTTTCGATTGCCATGAAGCAAGCCTCCTTAGATATTTTTCAAGGAAAGAAAATGTCAATTTTAGCAGATCTTAGAGTTAATGTCCCTATAAAGGGGACAAATTGAGAAATTTATCCCTTAACATCAGGGGTTTGTCTAACCCAACAAAAATCATAGCCTTGAAGCGCCTCATTTTCTTACACTCTTCTCACATAATTTGTATTCAAGAAACCTTGATTGAGAGACCAAAATTGGTCTTGATTCTAGCTCCTATTCTTCCAAATTGATCATTTCACTACACTGACGTAAATGGTCGCTCTAGTGGACTGATAACTAGATGGAAACAAAGCATGATCTCCTATACTTTAGCCAGTCCTCATGGTCATGTCTGGAAAATTCATTCACCATAAGAGATGCTGACCTATATTTTTTGGGCTTAAATATATATGGCCCATATTTGGATGGGAAATCCTTTTGGAAAAAAAATAAAATAAAAAATAAAATAAAAAATAAAATAAAAAATAAAAAAAATAAAAATAAATAAAAAAATTAGCCTCTCCTATTTAAGCTCTAAGAAGGTCATTATATGGGGATATTTTAATTTCACTCTAGGTTATTCTAAAATTTTGGTACCAACATCTCACCATGACCCCGTTGCTAATTTCTTTTTGTGGAAAATATTATTAGGATTGATTGATGTCCTTCCCTCCAAATTCCTCCCAACATAGTCAAATAATAGTATTGGAGAAGCGTACATCTCAAAAACGTTGAAGTGATTTCTCATCTCAAATTCTTTTTTTGATCAAAATTTTCAAATCCAACAATGGGTTTCTTGGTGGAGGATTAGATCATCACCCACTTTTCTAGGAGCTAGAGTCCTCAAGTCAAAAACCTATTAGGTCATTCAAGCTAAACCCACACTAGCATGATCATCCCTTGTTCATGGAAAAAATCACACTAGCTTGAGCATCCCTCGCTCATGGAAAAATCAAACTTGGACTCCTTTCAATCCTCTATAAGGTACTCACCACGTATTCATTCCAAATGAACCTAAATAGAGTCAAAGGAATCACTTACAAATGGGCGCATGAAAAAAATATTCGAGATGAAAAGCTTCTACTTGAAACTGAAAATAAAATATAGTAACTCATGGACTCTTCAAGCCCACTTTCTTTCTCTAAGAAGTAAAAATCATCTCTAAAATCACTAGAGTAGAAAAAGTAATCCATCCTTCTGGAAAAGGAAAAATAATGCATATGAAAGAGAAGATCCCTTTGGCTCTAGGCTAGAGATGAAAATACAAAGTATTTCCACATGATTCTCAACCATAAGAAATTAGTTAATACTATATGGGATATACAAATATCATATGATCACATTGTCCACTTCAATGATATTCCTATGAAAGGTTGTACTTACTTTAAATCCATCTTCAAAGATTGAAATCAAGAAAATATAGAGAAAATCCTCAAAACTGCAAGTTATTTTCCCAGTCTCATTGACGGAGAGGAGAACATGGATTTAAAGGCGGAAGTAACAAAAAATGAGCTTGAGAATGTGTTAAAAATCCTAAAAAAGGAAAATATCCCTGAAATGGATGCTTTCCCATCGAATTATATCTCATCCTTTTTTATTTCATAGAGGATTATTTACTTAGGTTGATCGAGTATTCCTAGATAAAAGGCAAAATCCTTACCAGTTTCAACTCATATTTCTTAGCCCTTGTCCCTAAAACTGATAATCCGTCCTTTTTTGAGCACTTATAACCCATTTCTCTATGCAACACAATCTATAAAATCATATCTAAAATAATTTCCCTTCATTTAAAGTATGTCGTCTTTGTCGTCTCTACCCAGATTTCTATGGAGCAATTCAGTTTTTTGGAGAATCACCAAATTCATGATCCCATAAGATTGGAACAAGAGGCTTTGCACTCCATTCATTCTCAAAAACAATAATTTGTCATCTACAAGGTGGACCTCTCAAAGGCTTTCGATACGGTCGACTGGTTATGCATTAGACTCCTTCTTTTATACCTTGGATTATGTCCCTCCTTTGTCTCTTGGATTTACAGCTGTATTATTTCCTCCTCTATGGCCTTCATTGGTGTTGGGGATAGTTAAACTCAAGTTAATGCACAAAGGTTGGCCAAAAAAATCCCCACTAGACACTAACCCTTTCAACATCACCTACGAAGTAGATGGATTCTCACTAGAGGAACCTATGAGGACTACATGAACCAAGATTCTATAGTGGTGAAGGGAAATGGAATCTATTTGTACATGTTATCTTCTTAAACATTCATAATATCTGCAACATACATTAAACATTAGAAAAATTAGAAAGGGTTGCAATACAACACATAAACAATGAACATATCCACATACATTATGCAATCAACACATCACATATGTAAATTGGGACAAAACTAGAATTCAACTATCTTCCATTAATATAAAAGGCATTGAGAGAAATCTTACAACATTACCATCTCAACTCTTGTTTGCATCACCAGCCTAATTGACACTTCATTACAATAATCATGTACCCCATAAATAATTAGCTAATGGACCAATACTAAATTAACTAACATGTATCCAACTAATCCCAAAAAAACCAACCCAAATCCTTTTGACTCTCACTTATTTATAGATAACTATGCAGTTCCAAGCCAACCTCATTAGCATGGAAAATATTTACCATGGGTATATAAACTACAGTTTTTATGCTTGACCTAATCAAAACTAGTTCGAAATATGCATTCAAACTTAACCACTTTATCCTGACTACCCCACGCATCACTCATGTCCACATGTTCTTTACTTATGCACCAATTATGTGTGTCGATCCCTCTGCAACACTTCTGCACATTGATTATTTTGTGATACTTCTATGTTGCACTTATGTGCACAATTTTTTCGAAACTTCCATAACTATTTAGACCCAAAATTGATCCTAACAAGCCCCCAACGCTCACTTGTGGCTTGTCCTGAGCCATTCAGTCAGCTTACCGCAAGGTATTTTCTCTTTAGTTTTCTCCTTCGATGTTTTATTTTCTCTTTGGTTGTCTCCTTCAATGCTTTGAGTGCTTTGCACACACTTTCTATATTAGAATACATTTGACTAGCATGTGCAATAAATCTTGTAGATGATTTAATTGCAATTTTAGTGGTAATCCATTTCTCCCCTTCTTCCGTTGGAGTCTTGACTTCTTGTTTTCCTACCCCAAATTCATTGGTAATCCACAACGCTTCCTCCTACAAAACTTCCACTTTCTGTGCCAATTCTTGTTGTTTGATCCTCATTTATTTTATTTCCTTTTACAGCTACAACTTCTCTTGTATAGCAGTCTTAATCTCAACCACTAGCAAGCTACTCAAACTGGCGACAACTTCTACACCATCTCTTCAGCAACCTAAACTTTCTTAGCAATATCTTGAAACTTCTAGTTCTACAATAGGTTGTCGATAAGTTCAAACTTTCCTCATATGTATTTTGATGCTACTCCTCCAAAACCATCATCTATGCAAGATGGGAAATGTCCCTCTCTTATTTTTCTTGATGTTGCTTCTCCACAAGTGGAGTCAATGGCTTCTGCTACACTTTTAGCTCCTCGACCTTCGCTTCCAGCCCTTAAACAAGCTTGCTAATCTGAATGAATTTACCTACTACTGAGGTATCATCCTTCACAGACTCCTCAGTGATTTGATGATATATTAGTTCAATTTTTGCATGCAAGCTCATTTATTTGTTCATGACCTACTAGTTCTCTTCTTTTAATTGTGCCTTCTCATGCTACAATATTTAGTTTGTTGTATTGGCATGTACTAATTCTAATGTTGTGGTAGTTGCTTGCAACAACAACTGATGTAAAATATCCAATGACAACTGAGACAAAATTAGATCAATAGGCATCAAACATTTTGTGTATTGTTGCATCTCTATGGTAGGGAAATATATAGCTTATGGAAATATTTGGAGTGCACAGTGATCTCCAGATGTGGCAGACATGTCTTCTCATAATTCTAGTACTCTAGGAACACTCTGAACTTCCATATGTAACATTTTATCTATCACGACTAGCTATGGAGATGCCAATCGGTTGGCCTCTAGCAACTGCTGCAATAGCTCTAGTTATTTTAGTGTGCTTTGTTTATCCTGTTTCACTTTTCCTAGTGCTTATTTCATCTTCTCATTTACTTGATCGATAGTCTACTCAATGTCATCTTTAAATAGAAAGGTAACTTGAGTAGTGGTTACACGTGTTATCACTCAGATTTTCCTCAAAAGTTATTTTAAGAGAAGGAAAGGATCCAAGGTAACTACAAACCAATCTTTTAAGTATAGATCCTAGCCAGTCTACACTTAGAGAGGGCTCTCTTTTTATGATTTAGTGTTGTTTTGATATGATATTAGGCTAGCTATTAATGCTTAAGGAATTTGTTTTGGTTTGTTTGGTGGAATTAAGGAAACAGATGGGCAGAGCACGTATTCAGGCCATTGGGCTAAGGAGTCAAGCAGGAAAGGTTTATCAGGATTTGATTAATCACTGAGGTAAAAGTTGACAAGGAAAGATAGCACAACAAGGACAAATCTGAAGGTCTCAATAGATGGAGAACTTAACCAGGGCTAAGGGCAATGAAGAATCCTTAGCAGGGATCAAGGTGAAGAAGGGAAGAATGGCAAATAGCAAGGGCAATTAAGAATCCTGTACTAAGGTCCAATAAAGGGAATGAATTACAGAAGTAAGGGAGCAACTAAGAATTCCCAGACTTAAGCAATTTAGTAGAAAACATTGAATAAGAAAACAGTTAAAATAGAGAGCATTTAAGCTAATTTTGATAGTATTATTCCTTATTTGCTTTTAAGAATTATAAGAAAACACATATGATATTTCATAACATACAAGGAAAACGATAATCAAACTCAAAGAAATGATACTTATTTGTTTCCCACAGTGCACATGAATCAAGTGAAATATCCTCAGCTTTATTTAATCCAGTAAACTAGTCTAGCCTTGATTACAACAACTCCTTTAGCTAAAAACAAAAGTTTACAGAAATGCTTTTTAATCCACCCTAATTACTTCAGTTTGTGAAGCATTTATAAAAAAATTAATACAAAATATCTCATAACTATATGAGATTTTTTTTAAGAAACAAAAGTTATCTTCCACATGAAGATAAAGACAAATGGAAAACAAATTGTTTGCTATCCCTTTTTCTGTGAATGCGCTAGATACTGGAACTCGGATTTAGCTCTTGCAATTGCCTTGGTAGTTGTGTGCTGAATTTCACTCTTATCTTCACCTATTGATACTCTTTGCCTGTATTACCATATTTTACCATAGTGAACATTTTTTACTTCACAAATTTGCAATAGTAACTTCATAGTAAATCAATCAAACCGGTCCACCACTCGTTATCTCGTATTTTCATCCCGATCATCTTCCTATAAACTTCATCAACATCCGTGTACTTAGCAAAATTGGGTTGGCTGGTGAATAGATGTTTTACTTCATGTTCTATGTAGAATAGATTTTCCAAGCCATCATAAAGTACCTTTCCTGTAGGTAATGCCTTCACTCCTGAAGAATGCTTGGCTCCTAGCCTGTTTATTTAATCTCTCAATATAGTCTTCATGTGTCATTAACTTTTCATTTATAACCAGTGGGCTTGTAAGGCCTTTCTCTCTCAGAATGTCATATTTCAACATGAAGCTATCTATGTCTGTCTGAATATTCTGACACCTTTTCTCTAGATTAAGCATTAAGTTCATCTTAGTAAGAACTTTCTTTATCTCAATAATTGTAGTTTTTCTATCCTCAATCTCTAACTGCTCTAGCTAGTGCTTATTCCTACTGTTCAAAAAATCAATTAACAGGTTTGCCTCTTCAGGCTTATCTCCCAGTTCATTTTTGGTCTTATGTATGGCTTCCACAACTACTTTAACTAGTCCAGTCTGTTCAAAAATTACCTAAATTGAAGGCCAAATATTGTTATACAAGAAAATGACCTCCTCATCAACTTAAAGGTGAAAGACAGCATGACTGAAGCAAAGACCATAATTGCAAGCCTTGACTCCACACTAATGCTAGTTGCACACTGAGAACCTGCTTTATAAAGCTTGTTACCAAGCCTAAGGGTGTGTTAGTGACCCTCCTAACTCAAGTTGTTAGGCCAGGAGCAGTGTTAGTGAAACTAAGAGAAGTTTAGTGGGTCAAACCGACAAATCTGTTCACAAATATCTAGATATTTATCCCTAAATTTGCTCAAGAAAAGCAAGAGAATTCCCAAAAATCAAACTATTGGGGAAATTCCAATCTGAAAAAGAAGGCAAATGGGAAAGATCTGGAAAATAGGGCAAGTTCATTGCTTTTGCCCTAATGAACTCCATGAAGATCTTGGCAACCCTAACTTGATTTCTACATAAGGAATGAGAGGGCCATTGTGAAAGGGGTCAGAGCATTTGAAAGGATAGCCTACTAAGTTGTTGTGAACTATCACATACTTGAAGAAGTGAGTTGAGAGAGAGAGAGAGAGAGAGAGAGAGAGAGAAGAGGAAGGGGCAAAGGAAGATTGATACAATGGATGGTTGTAATCACTCTTCCGTTATTAATACAAAATTGCAGTTATGTTCCCTACTCCATGGTGTCGATAATCTTGTTCATTAGGTTTTTCATTAGATACTTGTTTAGATGAGTGGTTTAGTTGTATGCTAATAGATGTTCATTGTGCATTCTTATATTAGTTTTCAAGATTGTATGTTGTGACTGTGTTTTCCTTTCCTTTGTGCAGGAATTGATTTGGAGCCGGCTTTGAAGGAGTTCTTCTGGGCTGCATTGCGATCTTCAAACAAATCTATAAGGAGACTTGAGGTAATCCTCTTTCCATACTTTGTTAACTGATATTTCATAGATGAACATGTGTATAACTTGGTAGCTTCTACAGATAATCTTATAGTTTGTTGAAGGTCCCAGGAAGGCCTTTGAGGGTAGTTTTAATTCTCCATACACCGTGCATTTTACCCCTTAGCAGAATTGGCGACTCCGCTGAGGACTATACATCTAGTTCTCGGTTTACCCAAACTCTTCTTTGTTCTCTCTTCCTTCCAGGAGCTCCCTATTCTTTAGCAATCCTTTTTTTGATCCACCAAATACCTTGCTACATCCTACTAGTATACATTCATCTCTGAAACTGATCTTGGAAACCCTTGTTGTGAAAGATTTCCTACACTAACACAGGTTACCAGGCTACATATAGCTTTATAAAGCATTGTGCCTGTGTACAAGGAGCGTTATTGACCCTACTAACTCTTTGTAGCCACTGTTACAACGCGTTAGTCTCCCTTTGCCTTGATTTCAAGTAGTATCTATGGACCAAAAGGGATGGAAAATCTTCTCATGGGCTGAAATAAGATCTGTAACTGTATTACGTCAGCAAAATTGGTGTCCTAGAAATTTATTTTTAGGAAAAAGTTTTGGTTTTTATCTCTTAAAAAACATCTTTTCTGAAAGAAAGACTGATAATTTGTGTTCATCCTTCTGTTTAAACAGTTGTGAGTTGCTTCATTTTGGTTTTTAGTAGTTGCTAGGAAATATTGGAAAAGAATATTTTGGTTATGCATGTGTTGAAAGACTATAGATGCACAGACGAATCTATGAATATGTGAAAAATATGAATATATAGAATACAGTTTGTGTGCATCAAATTGAATTTTTTTTTTTTCAAAGCATTGTTTCTGCATGATTTATTGAGTCAAGAGTCTCACCATATTTCATACGTCAACACCCCTACCGAAGACAATAATCAAGTACACATAAAATGTACATTAAAATCAATCAGATATTCTTTTGAGCAAACCAACATTAGCTAGGCTAGGATCTTGGGATAGGCATGTGAGTGAACTGCCCAAGGTTGATAACCAAAACCAGTGTCGTTAACGAGTGAAAAATTTCTTCTGCGCTCATATTACTGGGACCACTCCATAAAAAACGGAATGAAATACAAGACAACATTGGACTGTAATTGAAGGTAGCCCGCCTTCTCTTACAAATCCTTTGGGCATTCTGTGTATTGGGGGTCCCTTTGGGGATTTCGGAACTGAGTCGGAGACTCAGCTATCCTGCCCACATAGCATGTTGTCTATGACTACGTCCCCCTCGGTAATGTCTGTGATTTGAGGTATCTCTAATGGCCAAACTTATGGGGACTTACTCAAGGTGACTGGGACGGGTTGTCATAGTACCTAACACGGATGGATCTACTCTGTCTTTAGTTTTTGGGAGGGTGCTCATCTTCACAAGAGTACTTGGCCCCTCAATCTGAGGTTCGGGTGAAGCTCTAGAGTTACCATAACCATACATTTGGCCATCCTTCTCTATTATTCATTGAGATACTGGATTTCATCTTTAGTGATTGGTGCTTATCAAATGAGGTAATTTCCCTCTGTTTGCTGATTGATCCATTTAATGTATTTTTTTATATTTATTTAGGTACATGAGTGCTATCATTTGAGACTTTAAAAGAATATCATGATAAAATTTATTTGATAAAAATTAACGGTCACCATGACTACATCCGGCCCTCGTTGTCCCTCTAGACGATTGTTAGGACTTCCTCCACTCATTGTGGAAGATCCGTCGAGTTCCACTGAACTGGATTCCCCATCTTTGGGGGATCGATCTCCTAGATCTCACACGGGATCTGTTTGGACAACCGAAAATTCAAGTTTTCCGAAGGATTTCTTCACCGAGGGATTTCTTCCCCCTTTTAACCCTCTGCTCACAGATCCGTTGGAACCTGTGTTGGCTCCCGTGGTACCTGTACTTCCTGCTTCGGTAGTTGGAACATTTTCGTCTATCCAGTCGACGCCTAATGGGTTGTGGAAATTTAGGGACACTTTTGGTCCTTAACCACTCCCCCAGTCGGTAGTCATCACAACACTGGTAATGTGGAATCCTGCTATCCCATTTGTCCCAGGTACAACCACTCACATGACACCCTCTATGAGTGGATCCTAGTAGATGCCAAGTTCCACCCCTATGGTGCCACACTGCATACCTTTGACAAGTGCCACATATAGTGCTCCCTATAACACTCAATGCGGCACTATGGGCATGGTTCCCATTTACCAAAAACATGGTCGGCCACCAATGTACAGTTCAAACCCCCAGATTCCTATACTTGGGGGTGTTCCCAATATGCACATGCCAGTAGGGAACATAACAGTTCCCCCTCCGTTATCAGGCATGCATGGTCAGTTGCTAATTGAAATGAGTGTTCCCTCTATCAATCAAGGCCAAATGGTCAGTTCTGTGTCAGGCGAGAATCCACAAGGGATTCTCAACTAGTCCATGGGTGCACCCTACTCACATACTCAAATGAGTCAAGGGGGAACCACTTATACTGGGGGAAATTTCATACCCTAGTATCAAAATCCTCATGGAAATCCACTCTAAAACACCATACCTCAAAGCAACTGCTACACCACGCAACCCATGTACACCATGGGGAACCAAACGATGGGAGGAGCACAAAGCTCCTCAAGTCATCCGTCATCATCATGGTTCGAGTCGGGGGCACCTAACTCTATGCCTTTCTTGGAAACGTTGGATATACCCGAATTATACAAGTTGAAAAACAACCCCATCTATCACAACTTACAATGGCCACCGATCCCACATAAAATAACAATGGACATCCCAAATTTCGATGAAAAACAAGGGGAGGATCTGGGCACCCATATCACCACCTACCTTCTCTAGTGTGTTTCAAACTCTATGGTGGATGATAGTGTCTGATTACATCTTTTTCCCTGCACCCTCACTGGAAATGTAGCGAAATGGTATATTGAGTTACCACGCACGTCAGTAAACACCTTTGACACTTTAGCGATGGAATTCCTAGAGCACTTCCAGTTACCTATCCGCTATGAGACTAGGACAAACCTCCTCACTTCATTTCGTCAGGATACCACCACCCACATCTCCGATCATATTCATGAATGGAGATGTAGGTAGAGGTTAGTAAAACTTCCCATCCCAAACTTTCTCTTAACGAACTGGTTCTGTAAGTCCTTACTCCTGCAAATCGCTAGAGATGTCATGCTAGGTGGTGCGGTCACAGAATACCAATCCATACATCGTGCCCAACACTTAGATCTAATATATTCACAGTTTGGCACTCTTTACGACATAATCCTAAATGCTCCTGGTAACCCCAATTCTTTCACCACTTAGCACCCCGGAGTGCACGCCGACAGGATTGTTGGTTCAACCTCTGGCACTGCTGTAAAACAACTCAATGGTTCCATTGCTAAGCTGGCAGTGCCAATATGATTTCTCTTCCTGCCGCTGCGATAAACTCTGTGCAGTCCACATAAAAATCTAGTTGAAAGAACAAGAAGAATAAGAAAAAGACCGCTCCTTCTGAAGAGCAGCCACCCAAGCAGCCCAACCCAAAATAGAAGGCCACTGCACCTACTAACGAGGAAAAGGATAAAACCACCAGATATCCATGCAAACTCTAAGTTGAAGACCACAAGACTTGGCGATGTTCGCGGCTTCAGGAATGCACATAATACCTTGCCAAGGGGGATTCTGGTAAGGCCCCCGCTGTCCTTAGAAATCCTTTTCCCACTCAACAACACCAAAATCTTATTGCAAACCAAGTGCAACCCTTACAAGGTGGTAATGATGGTTCACAAAATCCTTTAGTTGGTGAAGGATCTTCTACCATTTTCACATTTGAAATGGTAGAACTCACCACAACAGCCAAATCGTATGGAGCTCCTGTCTCTCTTGTAGCAAAACCATCTTTAGGTCAAAACCCACTGCCGCCTAACGATTTGCATATCAAAAGGCTAGTTGAGGACTTTGTAATTCGACCCCCAAAAGGGGCAGTTCGACACACAACGCACAATAAATCTGCACGTGCCGCCCAACACTACAACATTGTAGAGGATTTGGTGCAAGCACTGTCGGCTATGTCGGTGCTCGAAGTATTACAAACATGCCCAATGCAATAGAAAGATTTGCTTTTGGCTATTGGAGGTATTGACCCAACGGATTCCATGCTTACTATTTTTGACATGGATAAGTGTAAACCTCCCCTTTCTCACCAGCTTGCATTCCAGGTACATATAACTTCGAAAGGTAAAGGTCTACACAAAATTGTCATCGATGAAGGTGCTTCAACCTATGTTATGTTGGCTTCATGTTGGCTCACCCTGGGTTCCCCAACCCTATCCCCATCGTAAAACTCCCTTAAAGCTTTCGACAGCCACACCTTTATCCCAAAAGGATACTTAGCCAGTTTCCCCATCACTTTGTGTGGGAAAACCGTAATGGTGGACATAGAAGTCGTAGACAAAAAACTCAACTATAATCTCTTGTTGGGTCGCAGTTGGACATATGCCATGACGACCATTGTATCTACTGTCTTTCGCATCATCCAATTCCCATTGGATGGAAAGGTAGTTACAGTAGATCAGTTGTCTTTCTGCACCCCTGATTATTCACCATTACCAAGTGGCTTTGTACCCCTAGTAGGAGGTGGAACTGACTCTTATGTCAGTTTAGGTACCAGTCTACTGAAGGTTTCTTCCCTCATGGGTTGTTTTCCTCTTCAGCTGCCGAAGGTTTCACAGATGGTAAATATGCTTTCATCTATTCCTCATGAATAAACTAATCCATGGATCCTACCGGCTCCTTCAGATATTGACACAAATAGAGAGAAAATGCCACTGTCACCAGCTGAATCGGACTACCAAGCCATTCAATTTGCATCCGAATCTCCGGTCACTTTGGTTTTGGCCAACGGTACCACTGCCCCTCCCATAACCACTCCTTCTTTCAATCCACTCAATCAAGTCCTACCTATGGACGAAGCTATTAGAGAGATCACGAATTTAGAAGAGCGACCTTGGGAGGATTCGCACCATCATGTTTCGATATCTGATTCGAACATGATGCCTCTTCAAATCCTGCCACCTGACGAACATGAAATCATTTCCTCACCGTATACAACTGTCCAACCTTTGGACTTAGAAGGAAACAGGGGAAATATTTCAAAAACACTGCTCCTTGATATTTCTGTCATGAAAGACATCGTGGAAAACATATAGGTTGGAGCCAATCGCAATCCTGAGGAAATTGTGAACTTCACCTACCCATTTAGGGACTTCCATGATGTTTTCCCTTGGTCCAATGAGGAAATGCATGGCATAGACCCTTCTATTGTCAAGCATGAGATCAAGAAGGATCGAGCATTCTTTTTATGGTATTTTTATTGTTCTTTAATCCAAAAAAACATTGAGTCTCCCTCTTCAAGCTCGTTAAATTACCATGAAGAAAATCGATCGTTCTTTTTATGGTATTTTTCTCAATCGTTAATCCGAAAAACCTCGAGTCTCCTTCTTTGGGCTTGTTAAACTACTACAACGAAGATATTAGAGCACTTTTTGAGATATTTTATTGATCTTTAAAAAATATAAACATCTCCGATTTTTCATCGTTGAGCTCGTTAAATCCACACGATGATGGCCAAAGCACCTTTTGTGATATTTTATTGCTCTTTAAAAAATAAGAAACATCTTCGAGTTTTCATTGTTGCACTCGTTAAATCTATACAACAATGCTCTGAACAACTCTTTTTTGATCTTCTTCTAGCTCATTAAATTGAAAAAGACTAAGGGAGCATTCTTTAAGGTGCTTTTTTCTCACTCTTTAAACTAAACAAATCCCAAGCTTTGGCTTTAGGCTCATTTAATTGATAAAAATGACTCGAGCATTCTTTTAGGTACTTTTCTCACTCGTTAAACTAAAAATTCCTGAGTTTTTGTTACCGGGCTCATTAAAAATATACGGCAGCAGCAAGAGCACTTTCTTTTTTGGGACCATTCTCGCTCTTAAATTGAAAAATCCCCGAGTTTTTATCCTCCTTCGAGCTCGTAAACTATGAAGAAGGGATGATATGTTATTTTCCCTCTTTTTCTCGCTCACTAAACTGAAAAATATACCCTGACTTTTCTTCATTTGACTCATTAAAAATTTTGATGAAGGTATTGAGTTTGTCGTCGTGTGACTCATTAAAAATTCACAGCAAAAAACAAGTTTAGTCTGTCGCCTTGTACTTGTAACAAAATGAGACCGACATCTATTGGAAGTAGGTTTCTCTTTATCCGGGTTCAATAGATTAACTTACAGAAACTTAACCGATCCGGGTATACTATTAACCTTTTGTTGCACCCGGTTAACAACTATGACAAAGGGACCACCATGGAGTCTCTCTTTACGATCTTTTCAAACTCTCTAAATATGAAAAGGTCACTAATTTGTCTAGTCTGGACTCATTAAATTACACAAACAAGATATAGATTCGTTCCTTTTATGATACTTTTCAGACTCTTAAAACATGAAAAAATCGACAAGTTTTCCTGTCTGGACTCATTAAACTAATCAGATAGGGCAAAGAGTCACTCTTTTTTCGATCCCTTTTAGACTCTTTAAACATGAAAAGATCGACGAGTTTACCTGTCTCGACTCATAAAATTAATCAGACGGGGAAAGTG
Organism: Pinus taeda; assembly: GCA_000404065.3. NCBI lineage: Eukaryota > Viridiplantae > Streptophyta > Pinopsida > Pinales > Pinaceae > Pinus > Pinus taeda. Next base: position 58,777 of record APFE030340431.1, read on the forward strand.
GACAATACAACTATATTCCGTATTTGAAAGTGTGGTTTGGCAGTAGTTGCTCCCTTGAACATGGTACTCCCTTAGAAAAAGCTTCCTTTTGATGGCCTCTCAGTATGAACCATATCATCCTATGGGTTTTAGCCTATATACCCTGATGTAATTGCGTCTCTGTATCCTAAAACTCTGTAGTGTTCATGAGTCTAGTGTTGTCTGGTTAAAACTGTTGTTGTGCCTTCTATTGTTCAAGGGTTACCCATTTGTTTCCTCCATAAACCGATCAAACATATCCTTTCATCATGCCCTCCGTTGTTTAGACCCAAATGCTCAAAAGATTCCTCAAAAAACAAAATCATTCTTGTCCAGTTTCGTGTCGACTGGTGTAGGACACATTATTGCCTACCTTTTGACATGTTTCTTCTTATCAACTTCAACACTCTATCTAGGAAGATAACCCAGAAACACATTCAGTGCCTTGGTACTTGTAGACATTAGTGGCAGGTTGCCTTGTGCTTAGTCAGGGGTTCTCATTATTGGCTCCTGATTAAGTGATTCTACGGGTGTTCGATGACAAATAAATCTTTCACACTCGCTAGTTTGTATTGTGTATCTTGGAGACCATCACCATTATCGGTGGCATTCCTCGCATCTATTAACGGTCTCCATTATTGGCCAGTAATTAGATGATTTCGTGCATGTTCGATGTCAACGCATATCTTCACATGTATCGATCTATGCTATTCAGTGAAGCGGAAATCAAGACCTTGGGTAGAGGCTTGCATTATTCAGCCTTGTTTCCTCTCCCAAGCTGCGGATTTTTTTTTTTGGAGACAACTATTTCAGGATGATTCTATTATGACACTAGACCCACATTGTGCTTATCGGTGGCCGGTATTGTCATATCCCTTTTCGAAAAAATTACTCTGACATAGCTACTGAGCATGGGAATTCCTGACTCAGGACATGATTTTAGTAGTTTTATATATATGTGTTGTATCAAGTTTCCCTTGCCGCCCGAAGCTTCTCTCTCTCTACATTTCGACAAGAAAAATTATAGTTTCAGTAAAGTATTTTGGCCATCGTCTCTACCTCTGATCTCATACTTTAGGGGGCATCTGTTATACAACAAAATGACCTCCTCATCAAATTAGAGGGGAAAGACAACATGACTAAAGCAAAGACCACAATTACAAGCCTTGACTCCACACTAACCCTGGTTGCACACTGAGAACCTACTTTATAAAGCTTGTTACCAAGCATAAGGGTGTGCTAGTGACCCTGCTAACTCAAGTTGTTAGACCAAGGGCAGCGTTAGTGAAACTAAGATAAGTTCAGTGGGTCAAACCAATGAATCTGCTCACAAATATCTAGATATTTATCCCTAAATTTGCTCAAGAAAAGCAAGGGAATTCCCAAAAATCAAACTATTTGGGGAAATTCCAATCTGAAAAAGAAGGCAAATGGGAAAGAGTTGGAAAATAGGGCAGGTTCATTGCTTTTGTCCTAATTAACTCTATGGAGAGCTTGGCAACCCTAACTCGATTGCTACATAAGCAATGAGAGGGCCATTGTGAAAGGGGTCAGAGCATTTGAAAGGATAGCCTACTAAGTTGCTGTGAACTGTCACATACTTAAAGAAGTGAGCTGAAAGAGAGAGAGAGAGAGAGAGAGAGAAGCGGAACGAGAAAAGGAAGACTGATACAATGGATGGTTGTAATCACTCTTCCGTTATTAATACAGAATTGCAGTTGTGTTCCCTACTCCATGGTGTCAGAAACCTTGTTCATTAAGTTGTTCATTCGATACTTGTTTAGATGAGTGTTTTAGTTGTATGCTAATAGATGTTCATTGTGCATTCTTATATTAGTTTTCAAGATTGTATGTTGTAACTGTGTTTTCCTTTCCTTTGTGTAGGAATTAATTTGGAGCTGGCTTTGAAGGAGTTATTCTTGGCTGCATTGTGATCTCCAAACAAATCTAGAAGGAGACTTGAGGTAATCCTCTTTGCATACTTTGTTAACTGATATTTGATAGATGAACATGTGTATGACTTGGTAGCTTCTACAGATAATCTTACAGTCTGTCGAAGGTCCCGGGAAGGCCTTTGAGGGTAGTTTTCATTCTTCATACGCTGTGCATTTTACCCCATAGCAAATATCATTGATGGAATCAATGATATTGACCCACAAAATATCTTTCATATCTCTCAATGGTCTTTCTAATCTCAAATCCTTTTCTAGGAATCTGATTCTTTCCTTCATCCTTTTGTTTTTTCTTTCTTTTTCTTTATTTTGAATCTGTGCTAGCTCATAGTTTGTTTCCAAACTTGACATTTGTTCCTTGAGCTTTTTCAGTTTTGTAGCCTGGATACTCATTTGTTCCATGGATTTGATCATTTCAACTGTTTTTTATGTTGTCGTCCCTGTGCTAGTTGATGTACCTATAGTTGAAGTAGTCCCTGCTACTAGCAATGCTGCCACTGGTGGAAGTGTTGGCGCCAAAGAAGTTGCCAAAGTGGAGGGTACTGTTATAGAAACTGTGGGTATGACAGTATGAGGAACGGTGGCCAGCTCACTCTGCTTAGACTATATAGCATTCTCCAATTCCTTCTCAGTTTCCTTTAACTGATCATTTAACTTAAGGACTAGGTCCATAAGTTCTTCCTCCTTTTGTTTCTCTATGACTTCTGCAGTTTGAGGATGGTGGAGAGGAGGGATATTGAATTGCTTCTTCAGTGTAGCTATATCATCATTTTTCGTTTTAATCAATTGTTCACCTGCTTTGACATCTTTGGAATCATGTCCCAATTCTATCACCAAGTCTTCTAGAGTTTTTATCCTAGTGTCTCTAGCCTGAGAGGAGGCCTCTTCCAATTTCATCTGTGTTGTGGTATTGTGCAATGAGTTTTGCAATTGATGTGTTGTGGTGGCCTTATTAGTCAAGGTGGAATAGACCATCTCCCCAGTTTGTTTATGCATTTCTATTTGGTCAATAGGATGGATATCCTTTGTCAAAACATCAAAATCAATCTTTAAATAATCAGCCATAGATATTGGTTGTTGCATAGTTGGCTTGAGGAAGCTCATCTGCATTTTTCCTTCCTTTATGTCAAAAGTTGACATAAGCCTGGTCTGGTTAGTTGGAGCCATTTTGATGCAGTGAGCATAGGTTTGAGCTTTTAGTTTCTCATTCCTTGCTTTAATTTCTTTATACTTACCTTTAATGTCCAGGCTTTGTTCAGAGGGTGCCCTGAAAGAAGACACCTCTATGCTTTGTTGTCTTTCCAATGCCTGTATATGTGAAGTATATGGTGTCCCACCAATTGGAATAGTCCGCATACTATTTGTCCTTTCTGCCACTGTGTTGCTTGTGGTCTCCTCAATATACTCTTCTTCTGCATAGGGGTTTAACCTTTGCCTTTTACCAAAGGTTTGATCAATAGGCCTGCTGGAAGGAGTGGCCTCTTCCCTGTCTCTTTTAAGATTTCTTTCTTCATTGAGAGGAGTCTGCAAAACAGTAGGGTTGCTCATGATTTGTTCAAGTTGAGCAAGCTCCTCTGAGATTTTAGGTTGCTCGGATTCTTCTTGTTGTCTTGAATGCTCCTGTTGTTTTAGTGGCTCTACCTGTTATGAGGACTTTTGTTGCTCTAAATCTTCTGCTTGTTCTAATGGTTGTGTACTGGTTTCCTGTGATTGCCTTTGTGATGAAGTTTCTCCTGGCACCTGTACAAATGAATATTCATCAAGCCTTCTTTCTAAATCCACCAAAACATTGTCAACTTCCACTTGTGTGCTATATTGATCTATTAGAGTGCCTTCCACCCATTCATATTGATTGGCATATTGTTCAATTTCTGGGATCCTATGGTGGATATAAGGAGATAGCTTATGTTTCTGCCTTCTATTATAAATGAAGCTATGAGGGTCATTGGCCCAGATGGAACTCTTTTTTAATCTCAATCTCTGGAGAATTTCATCTGCCTCCTTTCCTACTTCTCTATTATTGCAAATGAATGGGCCTAAATGATCCTTTATTCTCAGCTCAGCCTTCTTCTTGGTTTTGACAAAGTGAATCTCATCAGAATTGATCATTTGCCTGTAGTAATGCAGAGAAAATAATCGCATGGGGAGATATCGAGGTAATTGTAAAGGGGTAGCTCACACCCATAAATCCTGATTTCAATATGGTTTTGGTACAAGTACCAATCCCCTACTTTGTATTGTTTTGATAGCTAGAGAACCCTCTTAATTTCTGCACTGATTCTGGGAGGGCGACTTCCTAATAACATTGTAGTCACTGGTTGACAAATAGGTCAATAAAATCTGTGTATGGATAAGGAGAAGAACTAGATCTATGAAATAGAGAGGTCTAGAAGATTACAGACATAAGATTCCCTTTCATATCAAGATTTTAGACAGAGAATGGAAACTTATCAGCTTGGTAGCAAAGAAACAAATGATACAGGACTAATGAATACTTGAATACCCTCTCATTTTCAAGTCTCATAAATTGATCATGAATTTTATCTGTAATGAACTTGGCATACTCAAACTTGACTACAGGAGGTTGACCAGGGGTAAAAATAGACATGTAGGTAAAAGTCATCTCATCTACATACTCATTAGTAGAAAAACCTAAAATACATGGTATCATTGTGGTGATATCTTTGCCCAGATCAGAAAAGATGACTGACATTTAAGGAGGGGGGTCTTTTGGCATGTTCCCTTCTTTAATGAAAGTCTGATAGATTTGGGTACTTCTGGAATTAGATAGCTTAGAGGATCTTTCAAGAAAATCAACAATGGAAAGGGGGTTGAGGTCTTGACCTGGCTGCAACTGTAACATCTCGTTTATGGACTCAATGGTAATGGTGAATAGGATTTTTTGGTCTGGAGACATTATAGTTCTCATAATAGGGTCATAGTTTGTATGCCAGTAGTGAATGATTTCTGGGAAGACATGAACACTAGGGAATTGATACTTGGGAAGGTTTGATTCCTAGAGATCTATCTTATCTGCATGGTTCAAGTAGTTATCTCAATATTTTCAATGCAATTTCAGAGGGGTTTCATCAAAGGTGAGGTCCTTTATCTGAAAATCTTTGTCAACCAGGGGAAGATGGTCTATATCTCTATGGGGAGTGGTAATTGGCATGATATCTAAGGGGACTGGGGCATCCATCTTTGGTTCTTTTGGATTCAAGGACAAAGGCAAAGAATTTTAGGGAACTATGGAAAACTGGGTCGTCTTAGGGACTCTCAAGGCTGTCGAACAACTTAATTTCACTAAATTACTTAATTTCTAAAGCAATTTAGCTCAGGTTCAGTATGAAAACAGGGTTTCTTGGTTGAAAACGGGGTAAATACCTGGTGCTGGAAGAAATGGACTAATGGCACTGGTGCAACGTTCGCAGGGAGAGCACGATTTTGCACTGGTAATCTGGAGTTCAGCGGCTTCTGGAAGTTTACGGTTAGAAACAGGTTGAAAACTCGAACGTACTCTATGTGTGCATGGGGAACATGTGTTTCTTTTCTTGGTAAAACAAAAACAATGAATATTTTTGTTTTATTTGCAAAGTCAATGGATTTGGCGGGGATAATGGGAAAGCAACAGTTGGCACCAACTAACAGTGGCGACATTTTGTTGTTTAGTGGAGGTGGTAAGCGGAATCTATCGCATCGCTTTTGGGTGCTTGGCAGTATTGGGAGAGGTCTGCCCGATGCCATTCATCAGGCGACACGTAGCGGCGGGGTGAACAGTAAAACCGCTCACATCGGGCAGGTAAAGGTCGGCGTCGGAGGTCGCCCGATATGAGCGTCGACCATTAGATCTGAAGGGGTCAGATCATAGGGTGGTCAGGGAAGGGATTTGATTAGGAATTAATGGAGGGGCCCGACAGGAAAATAACTGCAGATTAGGGAGATTAACGATGTCGGGGGCGATGTGATTGGAGGAAGGCTCTTAATTAATCACAAGTTGATTACTTAATTCCTTTTTAATCCGGCAGAGGGTTATAGGTCTTAATCATCGAAGATAGATTAATTAATCTATCAATTAATTAATCCAACTAATTATTTCATTATTAAGGTTTATATTTCAAACCATTGGGGTAGGATATTAACATAGGGAATTTTAATAATATATATGGGAAAAGGGGTGTATTTTCGAGGAATTAAATATAATAAATTAATGTTAGATGTTAATATGAAATGAAAATGGAGATGAAAGATGCGCTAAGTAAAATGCTTTAGAAATACATTAATTTTTCCGCATTTGAACATCATAACTTAGGCTTAAGTGCATTTTGTGGGTTTTTTTGTGAAAAGGGGTCTTGTATGGGAATAATTACTTTTCCCAAGCAAATAGTGATTTTACTTTGGGAAAAGGGGGTTTTAGGGAAAATGAATGAATTATGGAGGGGGTGAATGTTGATGAGGAGGTTTTAGCACTTGGAACTTGCAAGTCATTGGGCCGAGGGTCCGGTCCCTCCAAAAGTCAGAGAAATGCTCTGAGCCCTAACTTAAGGTTTTAGGTGCTTTGATTGTTATTTGTGGGAAATTAGTTGATTTAGGGGTAAGAGGAATGAGGAAATTAATAACTTGACTTTGTAAATGTCTCATTGTTATCCATACTTTTAAAGTAATATGATGATGAGAGTAAATGATATGAGTTTCAACTAATCATTCATCATACACCATTCTGCAACCATTCATCTACTTACCCACTTACACATCCAACCATTTTTTCTACTTTTTATTAGGGTGCACTTAAACTGGCAAACCCTTATCAAACTTTTCTTTTCTTTTACAATGAAAACCTATCTAAGTCTATCCTTATTACATCCAAGCTAGGGCTCAGATTAAACTATTGAGCTCCTTTTATTTACTCCACCTATCTACTTATGTGCCAAGATTAAACAGTTTGGTTAGATTTTTATTCTCTATCTCTAAACATGAAATAGCCAAGTTTACACTATTTGACCATTCATGGATTGTGGCATAAGTGACAAGCTGCACACAACGTTTTATTTTTTATCAAAGTAAATAGTAGTGGTATTTGGACTTGCACAATTTCATGGTCTTTTTCTTTTTCTTGGGGTTCATTTTCTTTCATTTCTTTTTTTTACCTTTTCTTTATTCTTTTTGTCCTTTTATTTTTCTTTTAGGACATACCCTTTTTACGTTTTTTACTTTTTTGATATGGAAAACACTTGCAGAAAGCAAAGGTATGTACATATTATAGGGATAAACTAAGTCAATCATAAATAATGACACCTATTGGTATAGGAACATAACAACACACATTGCATTTTGCTTCTTCTTAGCATGAGATGTGCCTTCTTCTTCACCTACAATCTGGGTTATTTTCGTTCCTATGCACATTATGCCCTTAATCTCCTCTGATTATATCTCCTTGGATCATGTCTTGGACTGCTCTTGTTCTAGATCCTTATCTTTTTCCTATGCTTAGGTAGTCTGCGTTGTTCCTCCCTATTGTTGTTCTTTGTGTTACATCATTTCTCCTTGACTTTGGTTTCTTTCTAAATTATCCACTTTAGGTTCCCTTTCATCATAATCCCTCTAACTAGGCTACCAAGCATCGGTGTGTTCCCTAACTTTGTCAGTAGTAAATCTAAAAGGACATTTCTCCCATTAATAGTGGGTGTCCTTCTTGGCTGGAATGTAAAAAAACTAGGGTCGACCTTGAATCATGCGATCCTCTTATACTTGGAAACAACTTTAGGTGGAATGCAGAGTTCCTTCTCTATCACTAACCTAATCATTTCATTTTAAATATATAAGGTGATGTTGATGTCAATTTTGCAGCAAGAGATTGTGGTTTCCCACAAATGTTGTGATTGTGCATATGCAATACATGTTTGGGATTCCTCCACAAGTTGTATCTCTTCAGGAATTTCCCATTTGAGGAATGCAAATAGGATAAGTAACTAGGCAGAGTGAAATTCTACACCATTATCCTCTGTCTTTGAACAATCTACCAAAAATTAGTTGAGAAAAAAGGGTGCCTAACTCATCTGCATGCCCTGTACACATTTTGTTACTACTACAATTGCACCTGCTAGCACTTCATCCTTTCTGCACTTCTTGAGTAATTTGCAAGCCATCATCTATATTGAAAATTGAACACTTTATCATTTATGTGCAAGATCAAGAATCTATAACCTCCTATTTTTGTCCAGTATTGTGTATGCCCCTGTTCTCCCAAAACTTTTACTTACATCTTATCAGTGAATAGGGGCTCTAGATATTCTCCTACAATCGGCAAGCTAGTGATGCACACTGTCACCTATGGGGTAATCTCAACTGCATGGTCTAACCATAGGTAACTATCATGCATGAAAATTAGCAATAGCTTTGAGAGAATATTAATTTCATCATTGTGCCCAAAATGTGGTATCTCCAATAAGTTCAAAATATTAGCTCGCTCTAATCCCAATGTTTGTGGCTCAAGCTCAAAAAAATTTGGGTTTATATTTGGCATGTGTTTTAGATATCCTTTCAGCTCCATGAATTTCTTCTTGTCTATGATGTCATGATCTTTGTGCCTGAGATACTTCACATGGCCCAACATACTACCCTAGACCAAATCACTAGGTAGGATGAATGGCAAGGTCATGGTATACCTATGATATTTATGTAGCTTAACCTGCCTAGTTGTGGGTTTTCTTGGAAATATATATTTCCTTTCTAGCATAAATCCTATGGGCTAAAATGATGATCCAATGACGTATGCCACTTTGGATTTTTCTATTACTTATGCATCCTCGGGAATTGGATGAGGTTGTGTAGTAACGAAGAGTTTCTTTGTGTGAGGTCTACGTGATGTTGGGGATCTTGGAACTTGCATCATATTAACAAATTATTGTTTAATATATGATTATTGCACAACCTACAAGACTCCCTTACAATTGTGCTCACCAGCTCCTTCATAAATCCCTCTTCTTCTTCTCTTGATTAACTCAAAATATCTAAGTGTATAATAAACAAAATTAAGCCCTCCATGGTGTATTTCCGACATTCATAGTTTGTGTGTGATATTCTAGTGCTTTTATGGTGTGATCTCTTATCATAATTCCTATGTGGCATATTTTTGCTTGGTGTCTGGTCCATCCCTGTAAATGTCTCATTAATGATCATGTCTAACAGATTCTAGCAATCCAACCAGATTTTTATGATATAAAACATTCTCTAGAAATTAGTGAATCATCTTTCCACATGTGATCTAATGAACTACCCTATTGACGTGGCCAGTGGTCACCTTGTTCCCAACGCTTTCCCTCCTTTTACCACTTTATGATTGACAATTATTTTCCACTTAGCCGTGTTTGGCCCCAACACCAAGCGTTTCATACATCTGTGACAAATTCATGCAATACATCTCCTTGTGTGTAATATTTACCTCCACATAGTGCCTATATTTTCTTGCAACAAAATTCAAAACTACTACTTCTGCAACAAAACTTTAAGGCTACCTTTCCTGCAACACAAATAGAAATAATTTTTTTAAGCCACTCAACCCTTCTGCTTGTAAGTTGGGTTCAACCTATCAGGCCCCTTAACATGTTTGGCATCTAGCTTTAAGAGGATTTTCATCTCTCCAAATTATCTTACTACCCCTTTCATTTATGCAAAAGTGTTGGGGCATAAGTCTTCATATTCTCTCAGCAAATCAGCCACTTTTTCCACTATCTCATCATCCCGGTAATATCCTATAATTGCCAATTTTGGATCCTTCACAGTTCCAATATTAACTTTCTTTGTCCTAATAGGATTTACATAATGTTTTTTCTCCAACTTAGTCCATGATATTTCCTACTCTCCTTTTTTTTCTAGAATTTGAATATTTCTTAGGTCCTTGTCATCATTAACTATTTTTGCAATATTATAACACTCCATAAATTCTTTCACGTTCTATCAATGTATGCAATATTATAGCACTCCATAAATTCTTTCACCATATGTGAATGTCTATGTGCTAGACACAAGCATACTAATTTGTAAGCAGTATGGCTTTTTGTGTCAAGTGCATCATCCTCAATTGCAAAACAGAATGTGGATTTGAAACTTTGTGTCATATCTTCACACTCTACTATTTCTCTCCGCACTTCTATCTGAACATACCAATTCTTAGGAATAACATCTAAAGTGTGCACAAGCATGTACCCACTCCTGCTATGGTATCCTTCTTTTATTCCAAGAAAAAACACAACTCTTCAAATGAGTCGTTGGATAATCAAACCATGTATATTTCATTCCCTCGACATATTATTTTGATTCAAAGTGAATACACAACAAATTCTTACATTTCTGCTAGGTTTCTATGTTATTCTTGTGCATTTTCCACCATCACGCAGGAGTTTCTCTCAAAGAAACATCCAAAGCTAATAACATTAAATGATTGGGTATGTATAATTCCAATTATTGTACAAAAGATAAAACATCAAAAAAACCATGATACCTTAGAGGGTCTTGCACCTTAGTCTCGATCTAGCACACTGCATGAGTAATAACTCCATGAGTAATGTGAGTCCACCTTATGGTTGATACTTCGTGTAATTTATCTTTCCATTTCTCCAAGACCTCTTCAAAATCTAACAAGCAAGAACCAATATTATGCCAACTCAACACACCATCTATAGTAGGATTGACATAGTCCTCCCTTCACACAATTATGTTATAAATGCTATCTGAAGCTTGTGCATCTAGATCATCCTATATAGGCTCCATGTATTTATCCCCTTCCCTAGAATCCAATGGTGTAATTACTTTGACATTTATGGACTCAAATATCATCTGCCTCTTTTATAAATTGATGGTGACCTAAATATCAAATTCCTAGTAAATTCCTAATAACGTTGGATATGGATCTATGTGATCCACTATTTCTATGACTTCAAAGTCTGCAAAACTCCTAAATCCACTGATATCCACTTCCACATTAAACAACCTGCCGATGGGGAATATTATGTATTGGTTTTCTATACTTAGTTGAATAGGACACCAATTCAATTTAGGATTTCCAATTATCTCCTATGTCTTCTTTAGGATCATGTTTACATCTAATCCTAAGTCTAGAAGAATGTCGTCCATATCATAATATCCTACTTGCACACTGAATCTGAATTCCTGACTTTTCCTCTTTTTGCATGCAACCTGATCAACTATGCATCATGGGGCATGTGTTGTAATTGCCTCTGGATCTTTGGTGCACTAATCTATTATTCTATAGAGATTATCCAATGCACCTTCATCCTTCATTAGATATAAACAACTTTTCAGGATAGTTTTAATAAGACTCCCCTCAACTTCAAGCTTCCTAGTAGCTATTTGTCATAAATTGAAGGCATGGCATCTACTAGAATTTCTTATGGAATGTCCCACTTTGATGAAACAAGCTCCATGCATGCCTCCTTGTGGGTTTCCTTCTCTTCAAGTGTATCAAACTTCAATGAAGGATCTACAACTTTCCTTACCCACTAGTGATTGTATTAGTTTTCTTCATAACATCCATCCCAATCTTTGCACCTCCATGAGTGACTAAACTCACATGTGATTAGTATTTTCATAGTTTCGTAGTGATCATTTGGATATTTTTCCTTTCTTCTCTTGCCATTTTGTAATCAGCTTAGGATAATATTTTGTTGCATGGTTAAGTGGTCTACAATAGGTGCAAGTTGAAAAAAGTTTGGGGCAATCCATTGCAACATGTCTTGGTTGTCCATAATTGTAGCAGATAATTAGCACTCTACCCCTTCCAAACACTCCTCTTCCTCAACCTGGTCCTCCAGTTCCTTTTCCCATCATCTCTTGAGCTATTCCTTGTTGATTATATGGTCCATGATGATTGTAAGTCTAGTCAATTTTGTCATTCCTTTCTTGCACTTAGTAAGAATCCATAATGCAATCCCTCATCAACTCTAATTCATGACAATGATGAATATCATGTTCCATTGACTTGAAAAAATCACAAAAAAATATCCTTGTAGAAGTTTGATATTTCTGTATCATGGGGCAGTTTAGGGGTAAATGTCCCAAAAATCTTCAAATTTCACACCACAACCCTCTTTCTTACACTAACGGATTGGTTGCACTAATTTTCATATAGTTGGTCAGTATAGGACACTCATTCTTGTGGTGTCCCTCCTTCCTACATATTGTTCATCACATTTTCTCACATTTTTATTTTCCCTTGGGCAAGTCCTATAACTAAATTGTCAATGTGGTTAGTTGTGACTGAAACTGATACATGCTAGTACTATCTCCATTTGCTACTAATGCTTCCAATTTCAATGCAATCTCCAAAGATTCTAATTGTGATATTGTTTTTTGTTGAGTCAACATTACTTGAATATGGGGGAGTAGTCCAACAATGAACCACTCCGTGTTCTACACATCTGAAATCTCAAATGCCAATATGCCCAACAATACCTTAAATATTTGATCATAGTCCCAAACAAACTCATTTGTATCTTGCTTAATTTCCCTCAACTCTATAATACATTGTGACTCATACTTGGGTTTCTGGAGCTCTTTCAACAATGTCTACTTTATATATGGAAACGTTCTCTGTTGTCCATTTAGAGTGGTACTCTTACATTTTATGTACCATGTTAATATGGGTCTCTAAAGGTAGTTTCCAACTACACAATCTTAGTAGGTTCATCTTGGGCCTGATTCATGGTCCATACTGCCTCGCATACCAACAAATGTTGGTCAAGATCCTCAATCTCGATACCATGAAACATGAATTCTTGTAGTGGGATCTACGATTTTATTTTGTGCACTAGTCCCTGAAGAGGATTGCTAGTTATAATTTTTGTTTGTTAAGGTGCACTTTGTGCAACATTCATCAATGGATTTGACCCACTTCCTTTCAACTTATTAGATTCCCTATTACTGCTTATGATGACTACTCCTACTTTATTTACTGATGTATGCAAAACATTGTTAGGTGAACTTACCTCCTATTCAAATGATTCATGCAGTGTCATGGGTTCAACATAGGGCATGGTTTGAGTAGTGTGACTAGGAGGCACAAGTTTTAATAGTCCTAGGTTGTGTTGGGAGGGTCCTCCATCCTCTTTTTCTTCACACAGAATGTCAAGTTGTGCCCCTTCATGACTTCTTTAATCTCCAATACTCTTTCTCTTATGACCTTTTCCCACCTCCTTTACTGAACTTCTATTAATTGTAGATACCAATGCATATCTCATCACCAAATTAAAACCTCCTTCCACTATGTAATACTCCACTTTCCAAATATGTCATCGTTTTCTACTGCACTCTTTCTTTCTTGGTTTCCTCCTTTTGTGTTGTTCATTATGCAACATCTGGGCATACTTTATGACAATCATTTAGAGTTCTTAATATTTCATCCACTCTCTACCTCCTTTCTTTGCACCCCAGTCCCTGTCCCCTCATGCCATTCCATGGTCCTCCCCTAGCTCTCCCATCATGCACAAGGAATTTAGCTGCTCATACTATTTGATTCCATCTTTAGGACTCCCTTGCCACACAATATCATTTTAATGAGAGTTGGCAACGATCTAATATACCTTCCACACGGTTGTTTCAAGAACTTATTCTTTGAGAAACTTTATGATACTATAGATTCAACATCAAACTCTATAATGTACCCTTCCAGAATACTTTTAAACGAGCAATCTACAATGGGGGAGATATTTCTATTTACAAGCTTCAATTGCTAAACCAATTCAGGGGTCCTTATCTTCAGCTCAATAGGTCTCCAATTCCTATTCTCATTATTCAGCCTTTGTATCCACTTTGCTAACAAATTTTGGAACTCAACAAATAAAATCTTGTAAAACTCAATAAAGACATACCTCTATAACCATTCTTTTGTGTTGATCTGTTGATTTCCAATCTCACTTGCAGAAAATTCTCATTCTTCTTTTTTGATTCACTGATTTATCTCCTCCTTAGTGGGATTCTACGTTCCCCTAAAAAATAATCTTTGGTCCTCACAACGGAACCAATTGTTGGTGTTGGGCATATTTTGGCCCAAGTTAAGCACAAAGGTTGGGCAACAAAGCCCCACTAGACACCGACCCCTTCGACATCACCTATAGAGCTAATTGAGTCTCACCTAAGGCACCTATGGGGACTACAATAACAAAGATTTTGCAATGGTGAAGGGAATTGGAATCTATGCATGCACATTATCTTCTTAAACATTCATAATATTCACAATGTACATTAAAACATTAGCAAAATTTAAAAAGGGGGTTACTACATCACACAAACAGTGAACATATCCACATATACTATGAAATAAACACATCACACACATAAATGGGGACAAAACCAACCTTTTTTTATCTTCCATTAATATAAAAGGTGTTGAGCGTAATGTTACAACATTACCATACCCACTCCAGTTCAACTCACCAACCTAATTGACATAACATTACAACAATCACGAACCCCATAAATAATCAACTAACGAACCAATACTAAATTAACCAACATGTATCCAACTAATCCAAAAAAACATACCCCAATATTTTTAGCTCTCATTTATTTATAGACAATTGTGTAGTCCCAAGTAGACCTCATTACCATGTAAAATATTTACCATGGGCAAGTAAACTACAATTGCTATGCTTGACCTGATCAAAACTGGTTTGAACGATGCAATCAAACTTAACCAATTAAGCTTGAATGCATCACTTTTCGATCTTATCCATGCACTCTTTCCCTTTTCATCAATTATGTATGCTAATTCCTCTATGACACATTTGTGTGATGATTCTTCTGCGACACTTCTATGTTCCACTTATACATAATTTCTCCAAAATTGCCAAAACTTCCCACACAAAACTAACTGCAACAACCTTATTGATAAATTAATCAACATCACCCTTCTTCAATCCTCAAAGGGGCCTAAGATATGGTTCCCCCCCTCTTCCCCCTTCTCTTCCTTCTTGTAGTTGAATGTCTTAACAAAGCTATCCTAGATGCTAAAAGAAGAAATCACATATTTGGCATTCATATCATGCAGGATTGTTCACTTACACATTTTCTTTTTGTATATGACATCATTATCTTCTTGGGATCTAATATTATAGGCTTACAATGCATAAAAGATATCCAAAAATCCTTGTACATGGCTACAACTATGCAGATAAATTAGGACAAAGCCTCCCTTTATATACATTCTTTTGGAGCAACAAATACGAAAAATATTTCAAGAATGCCCCTTAAAAACTTGTGGCCACTAAGAAACACACTAAAATACACATGGTTCCATTTAAAACCAAACTCCTATATAAAATTGGATTGGAATTGGATTCTCTCTAAAATTGCACTTAGAATTAGAACTAGGTGCAACATATGGCTCTCAAGAGCAAGGAGACTAGTATTGTGTAAAGCAGTCATTGAACAAATCCTAGTTTACGGGGCCTCCTTAGCTTGTATCCCCTTGGGAGTTATTCACAAAATAAGGTAGTTATCTTTGCATTTTTTCTGGGCAGGAAATTAGGAAAAAAGGCCCCTTGCTTTGACTACTAGGAATTCCATTGCCATCCCAAAAGATACAGGAGGATGGGGATTGAAAAGCCCTCTATGATTCTCAAAGGCCCTAGTTTCAAAATGGGTATGGAGACTACTACAAGGAATGAGACTCTAGTTTTTTGTCATGTGGAAAAAATACATTTCCCCCTCTTCTCTTATAGGCTACATAACATCCCCTAGAAAGTCATCCCATTAGGGATATATCATTTGGAAGGCCACTATCACTTCCTTTGATGTCATTGGGGGGAACCTTCAATGGAAAATTGGAAATGAAGCACATATTTTGGTTAGCAGGGATCAATGGGCTGGTAATAGAAAAGCCAAACGATCAATATATCATCTATTTTCAAAAAGTCTCAAATAGGAGGGATTCCTTTGGGTCTTAGACTTGGTGCCCCCTTGAAACACTATCTTTGGAATAAGACTTAGCAGATGAGTGGCTATCATACACTAGAATGGTACAACAGACATCTATAGAACTTCCCACTATAGATCAACAGATTATGTAATATACTAAAGCAAAATACAAGATCTACTTCTACAACAAACTTTGCGGAAGCTTAATCAAATATGAGCAAGATCAAATAGAACACATATAACTGAGAATGAGAAATCAATCACACATGAACACAGAAAAATAACCCAGGGAAAGCATCAGCCTAAAACCCCAATCTCTGTATTATCATACAAGTGGAAAATATGTTCAAGTTACAAAAAGAATCAGCTCTCAAGCTATCCTGCTCTCTCTGCAATCAAACAATACAGCTCACAGACTGAGTAGACACAAGATATGCCTTTCCTCAGCCCTCCAAGCCTCTTATTTCCTTGCGCAATTTTCCTTGGGGTCCAGTGATGCCACATGTGTGAATTGGCCTCATCACACTCACTAAAACTGAAGAAGTAACTGTGCAATCTCCAAGGAATGTATTCCTTCTGCGTGCAAGAGATATTCACAATGGAATATTCTTGCAACTGATAGTACATTGTCCCTCCATCTGATCTAAAATGGGTATCTGTCTGAACTGACATGCATGAATTATTTATGAGAGAATATTCAGTTATCTAAAGTGCAACAATTACATCCATGCATGCATTAACTAATTGAACTCACAATTAATTCAACAAACTGTTTTGAATTAATCTAACTGGACTTGACTCAGTTAACTGAGCCAACTAATTACAACTCATCCTTATCTCTTTAACTAATGGATAAATTCCTAAATCAATGAAGAAACTGTTGCATGTCCCCACATCGACTTCATGTTTGATTTTCTACAACTAATTAACTCAAGATGAATTAATTAATTATTTTACAAACAACTGCTAAGATCAAATTCGTATTTTACTTCTCTATTTTAGTTCAGGGATTAACTAAAATAGGAAGGTATTCCGAAATGCTATTTATAGCAATACTAAATTTAGCACTTCTATATTTAGCATTTCTTGTTGCTATTTTCAACAACATCATGCTCACAAACGAAGAATATCTACTACTATGGTTGAGAAGTCCCTCAGGTGAGTACACCCCAAAATTGGGGTATCAAGCAATGACTCGACAACAAGGGAACTAACAACCTCCCTAGTGGGAAAAAAAACCTTTGGAAACTCAAAGCACCTCCAAAGAAAAATTTGTTTATGTGGTTCATACTCAAGGTAAAATCCCCCACTTGGGACATTTTACAAAAGAGATCCTTTTGTGGCCTCTTAATCCATCTACCACATTTTCATCTTCTTTGCTTTCTTAAAAGTGTATGGTGAGAAATATAGAGGAAAGAAGATAGCAATATCATTTGGAAAGGAAACTCCATTGGTGCATGCTTAAAATCTTGGTTCTTTGCAAAGCTCAGATATTCCATAAAATCCCTCCCTCTAATTGTAAACTGGGCATTTGGCTTGAAAGGAATCAAGCCATTTTTTAGAACTAAGGTCATTCATATCTTCGAGTTTGCACCAACAATTGGCCCTGTAGGAATCAACCCCTACAGCTATAAAATCCATGAAAAAATAAACCCATTATGAGGTGACCATAAAAAAAGATAGGCCTTGGGCCTTTGTTGATGGGTCAGCACAAAAAAACCCATCCATATGAGGAAATGGAGATCTACTCTTTATATATGAGGACCATTTTTTCTCATCTTCTTGCAACATTAGACATGCATCAAATAACTATGTCGAGTTGTTACTGGCATCTCATCTTCATATCACACATCTACTTTTTTATGGAGACTCAAAGCTGGTTATTGATTGGTTGAATGGAAATTCTAAGCTAAGAAACCACACTCTATTACTGATGTATCAGAATATGATGCAAAAAAGGGAAAATTCTTTCATGTTTCACTCACATTTATAGGTCCCAAAATCAACAAGCCAAAGACCTATAAAAAATGGGATTGGAAATGGTGAAAGGAATTTGAAAAGTCTCAGAAACGTAAGCTATCACTTCAACAAATTATTTTCTCAATCCCTAGGACTAAGTGACAACTCGACTATGTATTTCATATCCATTTTGTTCTCACATGATATCATGTTTCTCTCTTGAATTAGTTTACAACAGTTCAATAATGGCTACAATGGCAACAAAAAAAGTTTATATTTTAATCTTCAGGGAGCTCACATATATCAACACAGAACATTCCTTATATCACTACAGATGCTTTTTGATTGGTGGCTACAGGAAAATATATTCCTCTACACATCAAAAACTCGAATAGGGATATGGTGAACAACAATTATATCTTGACCTCTTGCTTGCATCGGCTCTATACAGGATACTTTGTGAAACAAAAATTGATCATGTTGTTGGAAAATTTGTTGATATGATACTCAAAATCTACAACTTGAATTTTTTTTATAGTAGTTTGTCAAAGAAAATTAGTGCAACGGCACATGAAAACTTTTTATACTTATGATGTAATGAAAAATGGAATAGTCATATAATGAATATTTAGGGGCCATGACCCACCAAAATGTTCTCACATCTACTTAAAATGTATTTTTTTAATTTGCCTCTAAATAAAATTACCAATTTTTTTCATTTAGGAAAAAAATAACTTATTTTAAAATTAGAAAAAAAAATTAACGGAAAATGAATCAAATTTTTATGTTCTTGTTAATTATTAAAAGATAATTCTAAATCACTAACATTTTTCTCAATGTTGAAATGGTAACTTGTTAGAGTAACCTAGGTGAGGCCCAAGAATAAACTTAACGGATGCCACTATAACTCCAAGAGCATATCCAACAACCAATAGGCCAAATATACCAAGAATTTTTGACTTAGCAAGAGTCAAGACTCCATGAGGGTGGGGAACCTACTCCTTGAGCCTTATCATAAGTGGCCAAATACCAAGAGTATATCCAACAAGCCATAAGGCAAATATACCAAGAATTTATGACTTGGAAAGAGTAAAGACTCCACGAGTGTCAGGGCCTTGAGTTGGAACCAAGGCTAATGGGTGCCCACGACGGGCCATGTTTACTTGGACTGTTGAAAAACCATTGTTTGGAACTGAGTTGGGGAGATCACATGATGGGGCGCAACTGCACAAGGCAGGGTGCCCACCCATGCAACGAGGAATGACTTGGTGAAGGTATAGTGGAGGGCGCGTGAAGGACAACTCCACCCCTCCCCCCACACATAGTGGTGACCAACTCGGCGAACTATACCCACGAGTGCACCCACACCCAAGGTGGGGCGCCCAGGCATCACGATGGGCAAGGCGTAAGGCCAAGGAAGAGAAGTGCTAGCGAGGGGCGCGATGGGCAACAGAGGGGAAGTGCATAATGAAGGACTGAACAACATGACATCAACAATGGGAAATAATGTGGAGTGCACGGAAAGCAGAGCACCTAGGCAGGGGCTCTCCCACCCAGCAAAGGGGTGCCCACCTACCCATAGGCAGGTTGGCCTAGGGGCATGCCCGCCCATGAAGGGGAACTCGCCCACCCATTGGGAGGTTGGCCCAGTGACACACCCACCCATGAAGGAGCGCCTTCATAAGCGAATAGTCAACCCAAACAAAAAAAAAGTGTTAGCCCACTTAAATAATTCAACAAAAACATGTATAATCAAAGAAAATAAATTCAACCAAACACAGATCTAAGCAATCACAGAACAAGTAACATAGACATCACAGAACAAGTAACATAGACATTTTGTATGTTCAACGTACACAACAAGACTCCACCTAAATAGAAAATAGAAAATGTGTGTTGACCGTAGACAAAGAGACTCCACCTAAATAGAAAATGTAAAGACATAAGTTAAAGTATGGTTGAAAAATTAAATATATATTTTTACACATATTTATCATTTAATTAAGTTACGCATTATTCACTAAAAGGATAACATAAACTATAAATTAAGAATATCCCAAGGATTTTGAAGTGGAGATACGCACTTAGGATCTTCAAATTTCTTTCCATGTGCGTGTGTCGGGCTTCTCTTATACAGTAGTTTTTTAGTTTTGTCATCTCTCTTTGTTTTTATTTTCATAGCCCGATGAAAAAGTTAGTTATATTCATTTGAAACTTCCATTTAATTTTTTTTTAGTAATTTGGATTGATTAGGCAGAGCTCTCAAGAGTATTGTTTTGTTTTATTAATTTGGATTCTAGGTAAAATTATATTTGTATTTAAAAATTTTGTTGTATTTTTATTATATTTGAATGAAAGATGGTTGATAAATAAATAAATTCATTTTTATTTTAGTTAGGAATAAGTTAATAGGTGAATTAATTTTATGATTTTTATATTAATTTATTTTCTAAATTTAATAAGAATTTGTAGTTTTATCTGGTTGATTGGAATTTTGACAAAAAAAACTGTTTTTAATAGTTTTTACTTATCTAAAAAGATCTAAATTATCAAAATTTGAAAAAAAATAAAAACTTGTAGAACTTTATTTTATAAAAGAAAAAAAAATACTCTTTCTCTATATATTTTTAATTATACATTTTTTTAGCAATATTTTTTATTAATTTATGGAAATTTAGTAGAGATTAATTAGAATCACATGTTTGAGTTACAAAAGCTACATATTCCAAATGTTATAAAGATTTTTTCATGGCATTGAATTCATTATGCAAAATACATTTTATATAATACAAAACCACAATTTCACAAATACAAAGATATATATATATATATATATATATATATATATATATATATAACTAACTTATTCCAATGAAAACCAAAATTATAAAAAAAATTTAAACATAAAATAATTAAACTACACTCTTATATATATATATATAATTCTAATTTTCTCAATACTTTTGAATACAGGTATATTAATGAATTGTATAACAAAATATTTAACAAAATATTTAAAAACAAAGATGAAATATACTTACGATTACGTTTAAAACAACCAAATATTATTACTAGATATAAATATACCACCTATTCTTAAAAAAAAATAAAAAAATAAAATCAATATCTATAATTATCTCTCTATCTTTCTCTCCACCTCCATCTATTACGCCATCCTTACTCATACCTCCATCTATTACTCCATCCTTACTCATATTTTGAGATACCAGGGGTTCCTCTTCCCCTTTCCCGATGACGGCCCTTATTCTTCCTCCTTCCTCATACGGTGGTCTGGGTATTAAAGGGTGAGGTGGGTGAAGTATGCATTGAGTAATATGTATCCACTTTTATATAAATCGATTCCAATTGATCTAACACTGAATTTTTTTTAAGCATTCCTTAATGTTTGTACATGTTACTTATAATTAAGTTTGTAATTTCTTATATTTTTTATTATTAAATTAGTGGTTATTCCATTAATAAGTAATGTTAATTAATTTATTTTGATTATTTCTTCTTATTATTATTAAATATTTATATTTTGCAAAACTTTTTTTATGAGATGTATAATATTTTTATTTCATTTGATGTTATACATTTAATTTTTCATTATATGTTTAAGCATAGTTTTTTGATAACATATTTTTGTTTATAATGGTTAAAGAGAAAGATGAAGAAGAATAAATGTGTTAGATAAATTTAAAAACATCGAAATATACATATGAGAATGCTAAAAAAAGGGGTAAATGGAGAAAATATGTTAAATAAAAACAAAAATACTATAAAGGCAAAGACAATAGACATGAAAAGATCATATTGCAAAACTACTTGAAATTAATATCATGTGACATGAAAAATAAGAGATGGCGCAACTAAGAATCAACTCACACAAATTGAGTTGTGAAAGAAGAATATAGGAAGAACCTAAAGCGTCATGGTTGAGTGGTGTTGAGTATGTAGAAATGGGAAAGTAGAAACTAAGGAACAATTGCTCATACACTATGTAGTGTATTAATAAATGAAGGAGAGACCGAATTTGCATATCACACACTAGGAATTAACATTTCAAGGAATTTTAGTGAGACTTATAGTAAGTTTGAGCGAGAAAATAATTCAAGTAAAATGCATACCATTCAGAGTAGAGCCAACATACAATGAGACCTTCATGTGGAATAAAGGTGACTAGAGCTAGTTCAAGTTAGTGTATTACTTTGCTTTAATTTCTTGGAAAATGATGCATTAAACATAAACTTTTTTGTTTCATATAGGCATTTGATCTCGTGGATAGCTAAATAAATATATCTATTAGTTAATTTGTAAACCAAGGTCATATTTTAGCATGATCATTTAACAATATATAAAACATCAACTTCTTAATTTACTAGATACACCTTTGGTATGCTAGCAGAGTACCTTTTCTTTTCTTTTCAATTTAGCAAATTAATTTCACACTACTTAAATCTCTAGTAAAACCAACGACCTTCCTTCTCGTGATTTGGTCATAGGGATTGTTTTGCTTCTTCATGTAAATTATTTAGTTTACGACATCTCTTCATACCACTAGAGGGATTTTAATCATGAGAGAAGGTGGCTCACTTGATATGGCTAAATTCATACCCACATTGCATTCCTTGGAGGCAAGGGTATGGATCTTTGTTAGTCATCTAGAATTTGATCAATATCCATCTCCTTTTTGTCCTAGTGTGTCTCCAACATTTTTTGTTTGCTCTTTTTTCCATTTTTCCGATGATAAACTTTGGCTTTTGAACATACATCCTTTAAAAAACATGGCTATAAAAACTCTACACTTGAATGTTCTATTTTAAAAAACTAATTTTTGTATACTCCAATAATTATCATATATTATAACATGTGTTGATTTCATAAACTTTCATTGTAGTCAAGTTATATACATGGAATGATTTTCTTGTTATTTTTGCATGTGTCAATTTTAATAAATTTCCAAAAAAATTCAATATCATCTAAAAGTTTGATACTCTAAAATTCATATATGAATAAGAAGATTCAACGTTCTTATTTAAACAGAAGGTTTGACATAGATATTATAATCAAGTTGCAATCTAAAAACCATTTTTTTTTAAATCTCACTCTATCTTAAAAATATGATAGTCCTTCCATATAAACTTCATAATATTCGATTTTGTTGACTTGAAGGGAGGATATTAATTGAGGGTTTTTCCTGCGAATGTCTAGGGTTTGATCGTGGGTGGAATCCATGGAATCCAAGCCCTAGAATATTCCCTCCCTCTTGTCCCAATCCCTGCAGTTGCCTCCACTCCTTTTGTCCTTGTGATATTTGATATCACTATTTTTTCTCTTAAGATATGGACAAGGAACTCATCAATTTCTTAGATGGTCCTATTGAGGGCATATAGATATGGACAATATCTCCTACTACCTCTTTAGCATCTACATCATTGATTGTCTTTTCAACCCCATTAGAGCCTCTATTATTGTCTCCAACAAGGACCTCATAAAATCAAAAAAGCTAATGAGTTGGATCATCCAAATTACCCTCAAACCATACTACTCTCAATCCCCCCTTTTCACCTTTCTCTTGATTATATGCCTTGTTTTCAAAGCAACCCCTCACTCCGAATGCATTAGCCCTCCCTCTTTGTGTCTTTCCCTTGAAACCTCATAAGTTTTTTGTGGATATGGAATCTTTGATATTTCTCTTACCGACGTATTTTTTTAACCTGCTCTCATTTGTCTGGTTTTCTCAACAATTTTTTGACTTAGAGATGCTTAGGGGAGCTACATATTCTCCCTGCCAGTCGACACCCCTTTAGCTAGCATACAAAGACTTTCATAAAGTGAAGAAACAACTTGTAAAATGAAAAGTTGATCCAAAATGGATCTTGTATCAAAGCTCTAAGTCTAAGTCTTCATATATATTAACTATCGGAAAACAATATCGCAGAGGAAAACACTAAAGAATGGTGGAAACCCAAGTAAAGTGAAGGTTGAAGTAATGTTGCACTAGAGTTGTTAGATCAGACAGATCAACGAACCAAATCAAATCCGCGATATCGCATTGGCGGAGGTCAACAAGGCATATCGGCGCCAACCCTGAGTGAGTTGTGACTGTGATCCAACGATGTAACGTGGACCATCGGATCGACATGCAAATCAATGGCGGAGACCATGTATATCGCATCACAGATTCCAAAGGGGAGAACTTAACTAGCAGGTCCGGAGACTACGCGATATGCACAAACCCGAAAGGATTTATAAATGCCGCCTTGTATAATTTAAGTTCCATGGTAAATGATATTTTGGGCGAGCTTCAAGTGGTAAGCAGTATTGGAGAGGCTTCGTCCGATTCCATACACTGGCCGACACGTAGCACGCCGCAGGAGAGAGAAAACCACTTTTTTTGGCGGGTAATCTCTGTGCAAGTAGGCCACCCAAAATGGTCATCAACCATTGGATTAGCAATCATGGATCGAATGGTGAAGAAGGCACAAGCTAGTTGGATGATCGAGTTGGATGCGAACCATCAGATTGAAGGTAGATCAACGGTGGGCTTGCGACAACAATAAAAGGTGGACTCGAGAGGATTATAGATGTGGCACTATAAAATTTGAAATCTGATATGCGGCGTTTTGTCGGGTTTTTCTTTGTTTTGGTGTATTTCCATTATAAAATCAAAATACAAAGGAGTTCTTGTCGTTTAAGCATTTTGTCTTAACGAGACGTGTCCAACATCGAAAGGAAGGTGAACAGACAAAAGAGGAAGACAAAGAGCCTGAAGAGGGAAGGTGAACAGATAGGGCTAATAGGTTTAAAAACCATCCCATAACAAACCAAGTAAAAAAGTTAGTTGAAGATAGTCACAGAAAGACAGTCAGTCACTTAGATCGAGGCATATTGAATAGAGGAACAGGATAGAGGGAGAGTCTGTGCACTCTTTTAGACTTGAGGTTTTCGAGCAGATCCCTCTTTGATGTCATTGTTAGTTGAGGTTATGTCTTTGAGCTCACTCTTGTAATAATCTGTTCTTGAAGACATAATATAGAGGTTGACACTGAAAGCTGGACCAGGAGACGTAGCCAGGAGTTCTGGTGAACTCCTTTATTATTTTGATTGTGTTGATGTGTGTTTGTTATGTTTAATAACTGCTCATAGTCTCTATTATTCGCAATATTTTTGATCTATTGCACTAAGTAATATAGGCATTTTCTTGCACATGAGTCTGTAATACCTTTTCTTCTTGATTTAGTATCCATTTCAGATCATGTGGTATCAAAGCATTTGGTTTTGGTTTTATTAAGGTTAGACAAGCTTGTGCTAGATTTCGAATGCTAACTAGATTAAAGCTTAGACTAGGAGAAGGAGAACTTGTTGAGGTTAATCCAGAGATTGGAAGAGTTTATTCTCAAAGGAGAATGACAGAAGAAGCTCCATTTGGATCAGAAGCTCAATTTATAGAAAGTTTTAAGACACTCCAAGCCATGGTGGAAGAGATGTATCTGGAATTAAAGAAGGGTCGAGGTGAAAGCACTTCAACACCTAAGCCAGACAAAGGAGTAGAGGAACCTTTTCTAGTCGCCCCTCTAGAAGGCAAAGGAAAAGGAGGAATGACTCCTCCACTATCTCCTCTACCATCTCCTCCATCATCATCCTCGTCATCATCATCTTCTAACTCTTCTAAGAAGAAGAAGAAAACTTCCTTAGTCAAATCAGATGTGAAGTTTGATGTGCCAATTTATGATGGAGAACTCAATGCAGAAAAGTTAGATAATTGGATAAGACAAATTGATGTATATTGTAGGGTACAAAACGTTGATTCAAAAAGGAAGAAGATTTAGCTGGCTAGCCTTTGACTTGGAGGAACTGCACTATTATGGTGGGAAGGAAAGACACAAGCTGATCTGCAAAAACATGGTAAAATCATTTCTACCTGGAATGAATTTGTTTCTTCTATCAAAAAGCAATTCTATCCTTTAGCTTACATGCAGCAGGCAATGATGAGTTGGCAAACTCTTCATCAGTTGAAGGGTCAAAGTGTACAAAGTTATACTCAGGAATTTAGAAAAAAAGCTTTAACTCTAGGTATATCATTAGATTCACCTAAGACTTTATTGAAGTATATAGGTGGTCTTCATAGCTATTTAAAGCATACTATTCTCATGTTTAATCCCACTATCTTAGATGATGTATCAGTTCAAGCCACACATCTAGAAGCTAGAGGTACGAATGTAAACCTAGAGGTTGGGGGATCATCTAAATATTCTGTAAGAAAGAGCAAGGAAAGGAAGAAACTGAAATGGAAGGAGAGGAAAGAAAACACTGTAAAGAAGGATAAACCTTCATGCACTCATTGAAAGAAAGAAGGACACGATGAGGCACATTGCTGGTTTTTGCATCCAGAACTAAAACGTAATAAGTTCAGTGGAAAGGAGAAGAAGAATGTTGCTGCTATTCAACAAGACTTGGGATCAGATTCAGGAGATGAAGCAACAGTTACAGCCACAGGTATTAAAGGTAAAGATTCTGAAGCATCCACAAGTAATTTTTCACAATCTGTTGATAATGAAAATAATGAGAGGGAAAGAAATGAGCTTTTTCGTATTAGAGTAATTTCCAGGCATAATAAGATTGATACTTTATTTGATAGTGGATCACAAGTAAATTTGATTTCTGAAACAATTGTAAAGAAGTTGGGACTACAAACAAAACCCCATGAGAAGCCATATCTATTAGGTTGGGTGTGTGATAAAACAAAGCTACAAGTAATGAGAAAATGTAAACTTAGGTTTGCTATTGGATCAACATTTGTAGATGAGGTTGAGTTAGATAAAGTTCCATTGGATATATGCGGTATTGTTTTGGGAATTCCATACTTGTATGATGAAAAGCTATTTTCTGTAGAGCTGAGAATAAGTATCAACTCACTAAAGATGGAATATAATATATTGTAAGAGCTCATAAACTCAAAGGTAACTATTCTCTCATAAATTTAGGACAGATGAAAAGAATTGTGAATTCAAGTAAGTAGTTTTTACTAATGGTTGTAAAGGCAAAGGATCCTGGAAAATTCAATGCATTTGAATTTGTGATTCTAAACAGAAATCTGATTTAGCTAAAGTTGTTTCAAAGTATGATGTTCTATTTCAAGAATCTAAAGGTCTGCAACCCAAGCGAGAAATAGTACATGATATTTAATTGCAGCAAGATGCTCCATTACCTAACATTGGAATGTACAAGTTGTCAGCTTTAGAGAATGCAGAGATAAAGAAGCAGGTACATGAGTTGCTCGATAAATGGTTTATATGACCAAGCACATCACCGTGTGGATCTCCAATCATGGTGGTGAAAAAGAAATATGGTTCGTGGAGAATGTGCATTGATTATAGAGCATTAAATAAAATAACAATTAAGAATTGCTATCCTCTTCCTCGTATTGATTATTTATTAGATCAATTAAAAGAAGCAGTTTACTCTTCTAAGTTAGACTTGCGAAGTGGTTATCATCAGGCCAAAGTTGCAGAATAGGATATATGGAAGACTACTTTCAAGACAAAGCAAGGACTATATGAATGGTTGGTTATGCCTTTTGGCTTAACTAATTCTCCTGCTACATTTATGAGAGTCATGAATGATGTACTCAAACCATTTATTGATGATTTTGTAATTTTTTATTTAGATGACATTCTTGTTTTTAGTAATACATGGGAAGACCATGTAAATCATGTAAAACAGACTTTAGATGTTTTAAAAAGAGAAAATCTCTATGTAAGATTGTCAAAATGTGAATTTGGAAGAACATCTTTAAATTATTTGGGTTATATTGTAGGGGGTGGTGAATTGAAGATAGATCCCTCTAAGGTTGAAGCCATTGTGAACTGGCCTAAACCCAAATCTGCTACAGAGGTTAGTGTAGAGCGATAACTAGGGTCTCTCACACCACCAATTATTCCACATTATTAAGTCAATCCGGGATCGTTTTGTTCTTTCAAGGAGTAACTCAATCCGAGGCTGTTTTGCCCAAGTAATGCTCGGTAGTATAGCGCTCTAATGAATCAAAAGGAAACAGACACTAAACTGTAACTGAATCAACTCAAAGATAAAATCACACAAATCAATTTGATCAGTCAAGGGTACGGAACCAATAACCCTTCCCTTTAGAAACTGATAAAGAAGGAAACCAAAGCATGGACTTATAGATCTGCAGCGTCTTGTTGGGCTCACTACAGTCTTAGGCCTGCTATCACGCGAAAGCAACAAAGACGGATAAGCGAAAGTAAATGGAGCAGCAGTTATAAAATGGAACAGCAGTAATCAAATGGAACAGCATAAGTAAATGGAACAGCAGTAATCAAATGGAACAGCATAGGTAAATGGAACAGCATAAGTAAATGGAACAGCAAACAGGAAACGTCAATCAAACGGAACAGCAAACTCAATTGGAACAGTAAACGCAATGGAACAACAAACCCAATTGGAACAGCAAACTTAAATGGATGCACACGTTCTGAGCTATTACAACAATCCGAGAGTAATGTATGATGTGACTATTTCTGAACAAAGTAATATTGTCTTCAAATCTCGCAAACACTTATTTTATATGAATCCAATGATGATACCAGTCATACTAATACCTTGTTATAGAAATGGATACAATTCGAATAGATTCACTTTATGTAGCACAGAGACATGAATTAGGAAACTTATTCAGATTCAGAGATTAACTGAGAAGCATAGTCTATCATATGAAAGATATATCAGATTGCTGGAACAAAGGAAATAATCAAACCACACCAATCACCGTATGATACAACAGTGAGTGATCGTCGGAGCTGGGCCCTTGGCTACCAATGGTACACCGCTTGAAGCTACTTCAGATGCAGAAACGAAGTGAACACAAGGTTCCTTATATTGATTGCATTAACAAAGATACACAAAATCAGGTCTCAGCAAAACTTAATGCTCAAAGCTGTTCCGAATCATGTAATTACAATAATCGATCCCCTACGCTCAATGGCGTGGTATCTTTATATAACAGAAATGACGGAGATATCTAGATACAAAAGATAAGCTAAAGCAGCGATCCCTCAGGATCAGAGATCCTGAGGGATTCGCTAATCGTTCAGTTCTTCTCGTTCCTTTCTTGCGTTCTCCGTCTTGGCGTCCCACGTTCTTTTCCTGGATCATTCGGCTCTAATTTTACTTGATCGCGTCCGCATCCGGTTCCCTAGCGATGGGACAGCAGTTGCTTTCCCTTTACTTCTTGTTTTTGCTCGATGATCCCCTGTTTCCGCGTCCTTCTGCATAGAAAACATCGATTATTGGTGATTGAGATTCGTTTGTCCATTTTCACACAATTTATCAAAACCCTTTTATTCTTTAGACTTATAATGCAGAAAAGGTTAGGAAATTTATTAGAAACTACTAGATTATTATTCAAAAAGCATACCTTCCAAGCGCTCCACAGTTAGGAGTTTCCTAGGGGTAGCACAATATTGGAGAAATTTTATTGCTAACTTTTCTTTGATTGCAGCTCCATTACATGCTTTAACAAGATTGAAACAGGTGTTTAAGTGGGGAGGCAAACAACAGAAATCCTTCGACACCTTAAAAGAAAAAAATCAATACAACACCAATACTAACACTACTAGATCTTCAACATCCATTTGAGATTGAGATAGATGCTAGTGACTATGCCATGGGACTAGTGTTGATGCAACATGGAAAACCCATATGCTATCATTTTGAGACATTTAATTCTGCAGTAGTTAATTATCCTATATATGATAAAGAATTGTATGCATTAGTACAAAGTGTGAAAAAGTGGAAAAATTACCTAATGGGTAAAGAAACAATCATACATACAAACCATTGACCACTTCAATATTTGCACTCACAAACTAAATTGCAGCAATCAAGACATTATAGGTGGATGGGTTTTCTACAACAACTTCATCTTGTCATCAAATATAAGAAGGGCATACACAATAAGGTTGCAGACATGTTATCAAGACCAATCATAAATACATCTATTATACTTAAGCATAATTCAGTAATGCATGAAAGTTACATTGAACAATATTCTCAAGATGTAGATTTTAAATATGTATATGCAACTTTAAGTCATGGCAATAAAATATAAGAATTGGATTATTATGTAAAGGACCAACACTTATTTCATTTGGGAAATTTATGCATTCTACAAACTGAAAGAGTTGACATAATTCGAGAATCACATACTTCTCTCATATCAGGTCATTTTGGTGTAAGTAAAACAGTTTCACAATTGCAAAGGTTCTGTTATTGGTCGAGAATGCATGAGATAGTTTCTAGATATATCAAAGGATGTACAATGTGTGCTACAAGAAAACCAAGTAATAGAAAATTAGGCTTGTACACTCCACTTCCAATTCCTTCTCGTCCTTGGGAAAGTGTTTCCATGGATTTTTTTGGGGGATTGCCAAAATCTAGGAAAGGTCATGATTATTTGTATGTTGTTGTGGATAGGTTCAGTAAAATGTGTATTTTGATACCATGTAACAAGAAGGTTACAGCTGAAAAAACATTAAAGTTGTTCTTTTAGAATGTATGGGTTCATTTTGGGTTACCCACTTCTATTATATTTGATCAAGATTCTCTATTTGTTGGGAAGTTTTGGTCAAGTTTATGGGAGTTGATGGACGCCAGGTTGAAGAAGAGCACAACATTTCATCCACAAATAGATGGTCAGACAGAAGTGGTCAACAAGACAGTGATCCAGTTGCTTAGAGGCTATTGCAGCAAGCATCCCAAGCTTTGGGATGAGCATTTGTGTTATGTGCAACATGCTTACAACCATGCCAAGCACTCTTCTACTCAGAGATCTCCTTTTGAGACTTGCTTTGGTTTTATACCAAAATCTCCCTTGGATTTTGTCTTGGTTAAAGACATAGTAGTTGATGGACATAGTGATGTGGACAAAGCAACCAAGTTCATTGAACAAATCTAGGAAATTCACTAGGCTATACAGGAACAACTGGAAAGAAGTCAAGCCAAGTACAAGGCAAGACATGACAAGCATCAATTTGAGAATAGTTTTCAAGTTGGTGATCAAGTCTGGTTGTACATCAGCAAAGACAAAATGCAGGGTGAAGGTAAGAAGCTAAAACCAATAAGGTATGGACCTTTCAAGATACTTGATAAAATTGGTGAAAATGCTTTTCACCTTGATTTGCTAGCTTATATGCAGATCTATTTAGTCATTAATGCAGAAAATTTTAGATCGTATGAACCTTCATTGATTGAGGATCCTGAAGAGCAAAGTCAGTTGCTTTCTATTAAGGATTTGTTGCCTGAGTATCTCAATGAGTTACAAGAGGACATAGTTCTAGACAGGAAGGTAAGAACTGCGCATCAAGGGGATGTTAAGTACCTGAGAGTAGGACTCAAAGGTTAAAATCCAAGCAAGGCATGATGGATATAAATTGGACAAGTGAGGGAACTGTATCCTCACTTGATCGAGGCCTAAAACCAACTTTTGGTGGTCTAAAAGCTTTCTAGTGGGAAGGCATGATCCAAAATGGATCTTGTATCAAACCTCTATGTCTAAGTCTTCATATATATTAACTATCGGAAAACACTATTGCAGAGGAAAACACTAAATAATGGCAGAAACCCAAGTAAAGTGAAGGTTGAAGTAACATTACACTAGAGCCGTCAGATTAGATAGATCAACGGCCCAGATCAAATCAACAATATCACA
Organism: Pinus taeda; assembly: GCA_000404065.3. NCBI lineage: Eukaryota > Viridiplantae > Streptophyta > Pinopsida > Pinales > Pinaceae > Pinus > Pinus taeda. The sequence goes on from APFE030340431.1 coordinate 90,370, forward strand.
TCAGTGGAGGTCAGCAGGGCATATCGGTACCAACCCTGAGTGAGTTGTGACTGCGATCCAGTGATGTAATTTGGACCGTTCGATCGGCGCACAGATCAACGGCGGAGACCACGTATATTGCATCGCAGATTCCAAAGGGGAGGACTTAACCAGCAGGCCCGAAGACTACATGATACAATGGACCCGAAAGGATTTATAAATGTGGCCTTATATAATTTTAGTTCTGTGGTAAACGGTATTTCGGGTGGGCTTCAGGCGGTAAACGGTATTGGAGAGGCTCCACCTGATTCCATACACTAGCTGACATGTAGCACGCCGCATGAGAGAGAAAACTGCTTTTTTGAGCAGGTAATCTCTGTGCAAGTAGGCCACCCGAAATGGCCGTTAGCCATTGGATTAGCGATCACGGATTAGATGATGAAGAAGGCATGAGCTGGTTGGATGATGGGGTTGGATGCGAACCGTTGGATTAAAGGTAGAACAATAGTGGGCTTGCGATAACGATAAAAGGTAGACGCAAGAGGATTATAGATGTGGCACTATAAAATTTGAAATCCGATATGCGACGTTTTGTCAGTTTTTTCTGTGTTTTGGTGTATTTCCATTATAAAATCAAAATACAAAGGAGTCCTTTTGCTTTAAGCATTTTGTCTTAACAAGACGTGTCCAACGTTGAAAGGAAGGTGAACGGACATAAGAGGAAGACAGGGAGCCCGAAGAGGGAAGGCGAACAGACAGGGCCAATAGGCTTAAAAATCCATCCCATAATAGAACAAGAAAAAAGTCAGTTGAAGACAATGACAGAAAGACAGTTAGTTAGTCAGATTGAGGCAGATTGAATAGAGGAACATGACAGAGGGAGAGTTCGTGCACTCTTTTAGACTCGAGGTTTTCAAGCAGATCCCTCTTTGATGTCACTGTTAGTTGAGACTTTATCTTTGAGCTCACTCTTGTAATAATCTGTTCTAGAAGACATAATATAGAGGTCAACATTGAAAGCTGGACCAGGAGACGTAGCCAGTGGGTCTGGTGAATTCCTTTATTATTTTGATTATGTTGATGTGTGTTTATTATGTTTTATAACTGCTCATTGTCTATATTATTCGCAATATTTTCGATCCATTGCACTAAGTAATATAGGAATTTTCCTACACATGAGTTTGCAATACCTTTTCTTCTTGATTTAGTACCCATTTCAGATCAAAAGTGGAGGAACCCAGCCTCATTCTGGGAGAAGACATAAAATTGAATGACATTTTTTGGATGGAGGAAACTATAATAATGGTCATTTCACTAGCAAGAGAATAACCATGGTGGTCATGAGATCATGAAAGGAAAAATATTTCTTGCCATACTTAGGTTACTCACCATGATGCCTCATTTTGGAAAAAGGTTGGATGGGATGGCTACTGAATATAAGGAAGGATGTGAATAAAATCCTCTTTAAGCAATGGAGTTAGGGCTCCTGAGCCCTCTATCTCAAGAAGTGGTTTTTTAAATATAATGCTTAGATTGATTGATTTATGATGACTCCTAGTTTGGTCTATCTCCTAGGACTTCCACTTCCATACTAGCCTAAAGATGTTTTCAATGAAACTGCAAAATTATTGGACTTTTACTATGAAGTGCACTGCTCATTTAAATCCTGAAGCTATATGGTTTTGGCCAGAATTCTGGTAATATTATATTTAGCCTCTAGTTTCCCAAACTCGATCTCTATTCAATATGGCAAGTGATTCCACAAGTAAACCCTTGACTATTAGGGTATCACTTTCAAGTGTGGACACTACCACTCACATGGGAACTTAGGAGTAGATTGTGATAAGGGAAAACCAAGAAAAAAATGGGTTCAAAAAAATTAATTTGAAGATGGAGGAGCATAAAAAGGGGCATCAAAGCCCCAGTAGAGTTCCTCTAGATTCTTGTTCCAAAGGGATAAACCTCATCGTCATTGCATATGCTCAAAATCAGGATGCTCCCAATGCACACAAAGAAGAGGTTCATTTTTCTTTCTAGACGACGACTTTCCAGAGACCACTACTAAGGCAAAATATTAATTTTCCAGTATGATTTCTCCCTCCCATCCCTTCATTCCTGTTTCCTTTGAAAATTTTCCTACGTTGAATACTGGTGAACCTTCCTTGGTAATTTATCCCATTATTACTAATCTCTTGGAGAATGTCCTTAGTATATCAATTCCTCACCCTTCCCCAAATTCTCCCTTAGGCCCTAGTCCCCTTCATATCCCCCCTATACACCTCTTTTGTCTCTCGATTTTCTCCTCGAAAATCACCCTGCCTCACCCCCTTAAATTCCCCTACACTCATCCTACAATCTCAATTCTTACTCTACTTCCCTCACCCCCGAAAGGACTCCTTGGTTTCCTTCATTCCAACATTAGGAGGAGGTCGAGGAAAGGAAATTGATGTTGATATTGGTAGCCAAGGGTGGGGCATGAATTATTTCCTTTTGATTTCCATGAAGAAAGCCTCCCTAGATACTTTTCAAGGGAAGAAAATGTTGATTTTACGGGATCTTAGAGCTAATGGAATGAGAATTTCCTTAACATCATGGGTTTGTCCAACCCAACAAAAACCCTAGCCTTGAAGCGCCTCATTTTCTTACACTCTCCTCACTTCATTTATATTCAAGAAACCTTGATTGACGGACCAAAATTGGTCTTGATTCTAGCTCATATTCTCCCAAATTTATCATTTCGCTACACTGACATAAATGGTCACTATGGTGGACTGATAACTAGATGGAAACAATGCATGATATCCTATACTTTAGCTTGGTCCTCATGGTCCTGTCTAGAAACTTCATTCACCATAAGAGATGTTGACCTATCTTTTTTGGGCTTAAATATATATGGGCCATATTTGGACAGGAATACTTCTGGAAAAAAAAATAGCCTCTCCCTTTTAAGCTCTGAGAAGGTCATTATAGGTGGAGATTTTAATTTCACTATGGGTTATTATAAAATTTCGGGACCAACACCTCACCAGGAACCTCTTGATAATTCTTGTGTGTGGATAATATCAACTTATTCGGATTGATTGATTCCATTCCCTCCAAATCACTCCCTGCATGGTCAAATAATAGGACTGGAGAAGCATCAATTTCAGAAAAGGTTAAAGTGATTTCTCATCTCAAATTATTTTTTGGATCAAAATTTTAAAATTTGACGATGGGTTTCTTTTGGTGGAGGATCATATCATCACCCAATTTTCTTGGACATAGAGTCCTCAAGTCTAAAACCTATTAGGTCATTCAATCTAAACCCACACTGGCTTGATCATCCCTTTCTCATGGAAAAAATCACACTTCATTGATCATCCCTCACTCATAGAAAATATCAAATATGGACTCCTTTCGATCCTCTATAAGGGACTCACCACATATTCATTCGAGAGGAACCTAAATAGAGTCGAAGGAATCACTTACAAATGGGCCCATGAAAAAATATTCAGGATGAAAAGCTTCTACTTGAAGCTAAAAAGAAAATATAGGAACTCATGAACTCTTCAAGCCCACTTTCATTCTCTGAGTAAAAATCATCTCTAACATCACTAGAGTAGAAAAAGAAATCCATCCTCTTGGGAAAAGAAAGATAATGGATATGAAAGAGAATATCCCTTTGACTCTAGGTTGGAGATGAAAATACAAAGTATTTCCACATGATTTCCAGTCATAAGAAATTGGTTAACATTATATGAGATATAAAAATATTAGATGATCACATTGCCTCCTTCAATGATATTTTTATGGAAGGTTGTACTTACTTTAAATCCATCTTCAAAAATTTAAATCAAACAAATATAAACAAAATCCTCAAAACTGCAAGTTATTTTCCAAGTTTCATTGATGGAGAGGGGAATAGGGATTTAAAGGTGGAAGTAACAAAAAATGAGCTTGGGAATTTGTTAAAAATATTCCAAAAGGAAAAAATCAATGGCATGGATGGCTTTCCCATCAAATTCTATCTCATATTCTTTGATTTAATAGAGGATGATTTACATAGGGTGATCAAGTATTCCTGGATAAATGACAACATCCTTACCAATTGCAACTCATCTTTCTTAGCCCTTGTCCCTAGAAATGATAACTCATCCTCTCTTGAGCACTTCTGACCCATTTCTCTATGTAACACAATCTATAAAATCATATCTAAAATAATCTCCCTTAATTTAAAGCTTGTCGTCTCTATCCACATTTCTCTGGGGAAAAATGTTTTTTTGGAGAATTGCCAAATTCATGATGCCATAGGATTGGAACAAGAGGGTTTTCAGTCCATTCATTCTAAAAAACAAGAAGTTTTCATCTACAAGGTGGACCTTTCAAAGGATTTCAATAGGTTCTATTGGTCATACATTAGACTCCTTCTCCTCCACCTTAGATTATGTCCCTCTGTCTCTTGGATTTACAGTTGTATTAGTTCCTCCTCTATGGCTTTTGTTGGTGTTGGAGATATTTTAACACAAGTTAATGCACAAAGGTTGGCCAACAAATCCCCACTAGACACTGACCCTTTCAACATCACCTACAGAGCAGATGGAGTCTCACCTGAGGAACCTATGGGGACTACATGAACCAATATTATGGAATGGTGAAGGGAAATGGAATCTATTTGCACACGTTATCTTCTTAAACATTCATAATATCCACAACATACTTTAAAACATTAGCAAAATTAAAAAGGGGTGTACTACAACACATAAACAATGAACATATCCACATACATTATGCAATAAACACATCACAGAAGTAAATGGGGGAAAAACCAACCTTCAACTATCTTCCATTAATATAAAAGGCATTGAGTTAATATTACAACATTACCATACCAACTCTAGTTCGAATCACCAACCTAATTGACACTGCATTACAACAATCATGAACCCCATAAATAATTAGCTAATTGACTAATACTAAATTAACCAACATGTATCCAAATAATCCCAAAAAACAAACCCAAATCCTTTTGGCTCACATCTATTTATAGATAACTATGTAGTCCCAAACCAACCTCATTACCATGGAAAATTTTTACCATGGGTAGGTACACTACAGTTTCTATGCTTGTCTTGATCAAATTGTTTTGAAAGATACATTCAAACTTAACCACTTTTGCTTGACTTCCTCGCACATCACTCATGTCCACATGTTCTTTCCTTCTACATCAATTCTCTATGTTGATTCCTCTGCAAAACTTTTGCACATTGATTCTTCTGATACTTTTATGTTTCACTTATTCACACAATTTTTTCAAAACTCCCATATATATTCAAACCCAAAAATAATCATAATAAGCCCCCAACACTCACCTGTGGCTTGTCCCGAGCCACTTAGTCAACCTTTGGCAAGGGATTTTCTCTTTAGTTGTCCCCTACAATGCTTTGAGTGTGTTGCACACACTTTCAACCTTAGAATGAATTTTACTAGCTTGTGCAATCAATCATGCATATGCTTTAATTGTCATTGTAGGGGTAATCCATTGCTCCCCTTCTTCCATTGTAGTCTTGACTTCTTCTTGTCCTTCCCCAACTTCATTGGTAATCCACAACGCTTCCTCCTACAAAACTTCCACTTTTCGTGCGAATTCCTATTGTTTGATCCTCATTGAGCCGAGAAGCTCATTCCATATCCCAGTATGAGGGAATGTGTAAATTTGTCCATTCGTCCGTTCCCCATTAAAATAAAATAAAAAATGAAAAGTTATGTTCTAGATAGAAAAAAATTGTGGGCTATAATTAAAAAAAATGAATATGCTGTAAGGTAATTAGAAGTCAAAAGAATGTGTGAATCAAATCTTTAAATCTTATAGTTTTCAAAAATATTTCAACAAGAGATTTAAATAAACTATTTGAATATCTATTTTAACTAATTTATGTCGATGTCAACTTCATATATATCTATATATAGAAAAAAAGTTTTGTGATTAAAAAATTTATTTGGTCCTATATATACTCTATTTAACATTCAAAAATACAATTTAAACAATGAAAAATAACACATTGTATTTTGCACTTTAAAAAAGTGTGCACATGAAGAAATTTGATCCCTCTCGGCTCATGTTAGATCCGTACTTAAGATGGATCTATACTAGTATATTTTATTTCCTTTTCCAGCTACAAATTCTCTTCTATAGCAATCATATTCTCGACCACTGCCAAGCTACTCAAACCGGAGACAACTTTATGCAACTTCTCTTCAGCGACCTGAAATTTCTTAGCAATATCTTGAAATTCCTAGTTTTGCAATAGGTTGTCGATAAGTTCAACCTTTCCTCATATGTAGTTTGAAAATACTCCTCCAAAACCTTCATTTATTCAAGATGGGAAATGGACCTCTCTTCTTTTGCTTGATATTGCTTCTCCTCAGGTGGAGTTAATGTCTTCTGCTGCACTTTTAGCTCCTTGACATTTTCTTTGAGCCCCTAAACAACCTTGTTGACCTAAGACTTGGCCTAATACTAAGGTATCATCCTCCATATGCTCCTTAGTGATTTCATGATATATTAGTTGAATTGTTGTGTGCAAGCTCATTTCTTTGTTCACGATCTACTCGTTCTCTTCTTCTAATTGTGCCTTCTCACGCTATAATGTTTCTTGTGTTGTATTAGTATGTACTAATTCTAATGTTGTGGTGGTTATGTGAAACTACAACTAATGTAAAATATCCAATGAGAACTAAGAAAAAATTAAATGAATATGCGTCAAACCTTGTGTGTGTTGTTGCATCTCTACAGTAGGGAAATCTATAGCCTATGGCAAGATCTGGAGCACAGAATAATCTCTAGGTGTAGCAAATGTTTCTAATCATGATTCTAGTATTCTAGTCACACTCTGAGCTTCTATATGCACCATTTTCTTTATAACAATTGGTTGCAAAGTTGCCGACTTATTGGCCTCTAGCAACTGCAGCAATAGCTCCAATTGTTCTAGTGTGTGTTGTTGATCCTGCTGCACTTTTCCCAATTCCTCTTTCGTATTCTCACTTACTTTCTCGATAGTCTACGCAATGTTATCCTCAGATATCAAGGTAATCCGAGTGGTGGTTACACGCATTACATTTTTCTTCTTCTTAGCACGAGATGTGACTTCTTCTGCACCTACAATCTGGGCTCTTTTCGTGCCTATGCACATTGTGTTCTTAACCTCCTCTGATTCTATCTCCTTGGATCATGTCTTAGACTACTCTTGTTCTAGATCCTTATATTTTCCATATGCTTGGTAGTTTGCATTGTTCCTCCCTGTTTTTGTTCTTTGTGTTGCATCATTTCTCCATGACTTTGGTTTATTTCTAAATTATCCACTTTAGGTTCTCAATCATCACAATCCCTCCAACTAGGCTCCCAAGCATCAATGTGTGCCCTGACATATTCAATAGTCAATCTAAAAGGATATTTATCCCATTAATAGCGGGGGTCCTTCTTGGCCTGAATTTTTAAAAATGGGGATCCAACTTGAATCATATGATCCTCTTATACTTGACAACAACTTTAGGTGGAATGTGCAGTGCCTTCTCTATCACTAACCTAATCATTTCCTTGTAAATATAGAAGGTGATGTTGATGTCAATTTTGCGGTAGGAAATTATGGTCGCCCACAAATGTTGAGATTGTGTGGGTGCAATACGTGTGTGGGAGTCCTCCACTACTTGTTCTCTTCAAGCATTTCCCATTCGAGTAATGCAAGTAGGATAAGTAATCAGGCATAGTGGCGTCTTCAAACAATCTACCAAAAATTGGTTGAGAAAAAAGGGTAGCCAACTCATGTGCATGCCCTGCACACATTTTTATTTTGCTACAATTGCACCTGCTGACACTTCATATTTTATGCAATTCCTGAGTAATTTGCAAGCCATCAACTACGATGAAAATTGAACAATTTTATCAGTTATGTGCAAGATCAAGAATTTATACCCTCCTCTTTTCTTATAGTATTTTGTATGCACTTGTTCTCCCAAAAAATTTACCTACATCTTATCAGTGAATAGAGGCTCTAGATCTTCTCCTACAATTGGAAAACTAGCGATGCACACCGTCACCTATGGTGTAATCTCAACTGCATATTCTAACCATAGGTAACCATCATGCATGAAAATTAGCAATAGCTTTGTGACAATATTAATTTCATGATTGTGCCTAAAATGTGGTATCTCCAATAAGTTCAAAATACTAGCTCGTTCTAATCCCAATGCCTACAACTCAAGATAAAAAACATTTGGGTCTCTATTTGGCATGTATTTTAGATATCCTTTCAACTTTGGAAATTTCTTCATGTCTATGATGTCATTATCTGTATGCCTAAGCTACTCCATATGGCCGAACATACTACCCTACACCAAAACACTAGGTGGGATAAATGGAAAGGTCATGGTATACCTAGGATCTTTTTGTAGCTTAACCTACCTAGCTGTGGGTTTTCTATGAAAGATATATTTCCTTTCCAACCTAAATCCTATGGGCTACAATGACAATCCAATGACCTCTGTCACTTTGGATTCTTATATTACTTCTACCTCCTTGGGCATTGGATGGGGTTGTGTAGCAACTGAGAGTTGCTTTGTGTGAGGTCTACGTGATGTTGGGGCTCCTGTATCTCGCACCATCTTAACAAACTATTGTGTCATATATTATTATGATAACAACCCACAAGACTCCCTTACAACTGTGCTCACTAGCTCCTTCACAAATCACTCTTCTTCTTCTCTTGATTAGCTCAAAATATCTAAGTGTATAATGAACAAAATTAAGCCCTCCATGTTGTATTTCTGGCGTTCCTAGTCTATGTTTGATATTCTAGTGATTTTATGGCATGATATTCTATCATAACTCCTATGTGACATATTTTGGCTTGGTGTGTGGTCAATCCTTGTAAATGTTTCATTGGTGATCATATATGACAAATTCTAGCAAGCCAACCAGATTTTTAGGATATAAAATATTCTCTAGCAATTAGTGAAGAATCTTTCCACATGTAATCCATTGAACTACCCTATTGACGTGGCCAATGGTCACCTTGTTCCTAGTGCTTTCCCTCCTTTTACCACTTAATGCTTGACAATTATTTTCCACTTAGCCATGTTTTCTCCCAACACTGTGCATTGCACACATCTACGACAAATTCATGCAATACATCTCCTTGTGTGCAATATTTACCTCCACGTAGTGTCTATCTTTTCTTGCGACAAAACACACAACTACTACTTCTGCAACAAAAATTTAATACTACCTTTCCTGCAACACAAATACAAATACTTTTTTTTAAGCCACTCAGTTCTTATGCTTGTAAGTTGGGTTCAACCTATCAGGCCTTTTCTTAAAAGGTTTGGCATCTAGCTTTATGGGGATTTTCATCTCTTCAAATGCTCCTGCTATCCCTTTCATTTATGCAAAAGTGCTGGAGAATAAGTCTTGATATTCTCTCGGAAAATCAACCACTTTTTCCACTATCTCATCATCCTAGTAATCTCCTATATTGGCTAATTTTTGATCCTCCACAATGCCAATATTAACTTTCTTTTTTCTAATAGAATTGAAATAATCGTTTGTCTCTAACTTAGACCATGATACTTCTTTCTCTCCTATTTTTGGAATTTGCACATTTCTTGGGTCCTTGTAATCATTAACTATTTCTACAATATGATAACACTCCATAAATTCATTCACATTATGTGAATGTCTATGTGCTAGACACAAGTGTATTGATTTGTAAGTAGTATGAATTTCTGGCACAAAGATTTTTCTCCTTAGAGCCTTCAAAGCTTTTTCAAGTGCATCCTCCTCAATTGCAAAACAGATTGTGGATTAGAAACTCTGTGCCATATCTTCCCACTCTACTATTTCTCAGCGCACCTCTATCTCAACATGCCAAATCTTAGGAATAGTATCTAAAGTATGCACAAACCTGTACCCACTCCACCTATGGTATCCTTATTTTTTTCCAAGTACTAACACCACTCTTCAAATGGGTCGTTGGATAATCCAATCCTATATATTTCATTCCCTTGACATATTATTCTAATCCAAAGTGAATAAACAACGAATTCATACATTTAGACCCTGTTTCTATGTTATTCTTGTGCATTGTGCACCATGACATGAGAGTTTCTCTCAAAGCAACATCCAAAGCTAATGATCTTAAATGATCAGTGGTGGGTCCCTATAATACTAGTGATTACCCCATTACTATTGTAGTTATACCCTTATTAATATTGTTGTGCCCCTATTGCCCCCATATTGTTATTACTGTGCCCCATAGAATCCCTCTATTGTTATTTTTGTTGCTTTATATTATTATTGTTAGGTCGGCTAGATTATATTGTGACTCCAATAGACTCCTATATATAGAAAGGAGGTTTTGTCATTTGAATCATCCAATAATTGTTCATTTATGTAATGTAAGGAGGTTTCCCCCTCGAAGAGGCTGAATTCTAAGGCGTTGATCTATCTTTTCTATCTTTTCTTGAGCTGGTTTCATAACATTTGGTATCAGATCTTTGGATTCTAGGGTTTCGCTGCTCCAAACAGACTCCTGAATTACATTCCAAACAGGTGACCTGGGGAAAATCATCATAACTTTCTCTCTGGGGATTGGATTGAAATTTTGTAAGAAGGTACAAAAAGAGGACGGACTGTAGTTTCTTGTATGCAATTTTCAGATCCAAAGGTAGAAACAGCGACTCGTGGCATGTCGTACAAGTTCGCTCTACTGAACTAGTCTATAATCAAGTCACTGTGGGAGATTTCACATAACTCTTCCTTGGAGAATCCAATTTGGGTCAAACTTGTGGCATGGGAAAGAGGACACAGAGTACTACTACAGGTCACAAATTCAGAACTAGATGATCGGAAAGTACATAAATACATCAGAGGCAATATCGAGCTCCTACAAAGTGAAAAAAGGTGTGTAGATTTTCTTAAATTTTTGCTTAAGCTTGGTTTGGAAATTTATTTTGAAGGAATTCAAAGGGCATAGTAGAGAATTATTATCGGTAACTAATGCCTTGAGGAAAGAAAATGCAAACCCCTAGTAAGGAACCTAAAAGCTCTAGCATGACTCATGAACAAGAGGAAGAAATGCAACATGATATATCAAAATTACAAGACCAAGTGCAACAACTGTCCCTTACACAAAAAGGAATAGAATCTAAGATGGACGGTTTAAAGGAAGGTGTAGAAGCTAATATGGACTGTTTAAAGAAAGGGGTAGAAGCTAAGATGATTGACGTGGAAGCTAAGATGGATTATTTGAAGATAGATTTGAAGATAGACATGGACGAATTGAACATAAATATGAATAAGTTGCTAAAAGAAATGGGCACTAAGGGTGAAAGGGTACTAAAGGAAACTCATGATGAGAATAAAAGAAATGTTAATCATGATCCCATAGACGCTAATGTTGGATCGAAGACTCACCATATTCCAAAAATCGATATGAGGAAGTTTGATGGCAAGGATTCTGCCACATGGATATTATAGATGGAGCAATTCTTCGATCTCAATAATGTGCAAAACACACAAAA